>VDFB02000008.1:3842859-3938256 GCA_007258455.2 Sequoia sempervirens | reverse complement strand
GGAGGTAGAGGTGGAGGAGGTGGAGGAGGTGGAGGTGGTGGAGGTGGTGGAATTGGTGCATTTTCATTGTCAGTAGCCATAATGCCTGATTAAATATAAAAACAAATCAATCTAATTAAAATTACACAATATAAATGAAAATATTATAAAAATACCCTAGTTTTTTAAAAAAATTCAACAAAAACCCTAGTTTTTAACAAAATCTATAAAATTTTCTAATTTTTAATCCAAATACATAAAAAACACTATTTTTAAGTCAAAATCGTACAAACATTCAAATTTCATCCAAAATCCATGCCTAATCAAATTTTTCATAAAAATCTATCAAAACCACCCAACTATTTAGGTCCAACCTTTCTTGGGAGAGTTGTAAACCAATTAGGAAACCATAGCCATCATGAGCTTTTAATCATGCTTTTGATTGTTCATAATCATCTGCATAAAGTTCATGTACATACAATAACTCTTTTTTTTCATATTCACTATGTACATGGGATCAATGAGTATTCCCCTTTTTAGGGTTTCTGCAAACTTGATATAAAGAAGACCATCGAGTGTAGTTATAGAAGAATCAATATATGTAAAAGAAATGTCAAACAAAATATTGGTTTTCCTTTATGATTTTGAATATTAATAATGTTTATAAAGATGGAAAAATCATTATCATCTTCTTCATTGATAAGTGGGAGGTATTTTTCCACGGTGTCAAATTATGATATTGTTATCGGGATTCAACCATGTAGTTTTGAGTCAAACTCATTGACCCATGTTTCATGAGTAGTGGTTCAACAAAGAACCGGGGCGGACAGTGCTTCACCTGTGAGCATCACCTAGATGCAATGGGTGCTAAGTGGACCATTCAATATCATGAGAGATGGGTTCTTGTTGAACCACTACTCATGAAACATGGGTCAATGAGTTTGACTCAAAACTACGGTTGAATCCTGATAGCAATATCATAATCTTCTTCATTATCATTGTATTGAACAAAGTTTGTTGAATGAATTGGCAATGGGCTTGTAAATATTTGTAAGTATTGATTAGGTGAAAAAACCAATTTATTTCCTTTGTCATTAATAGGTCATCCAGCTAGATTTGATTAGAATGAGGTCTTGCACTTGGTTATAAATATGCTTACATCTTTCCATATCATGTCGAGGTGTACGATGATATTGAAAAAATGTTTTTGCATTAAAGTTTGGTGGTAAAGGTTTAATTGTTTGAATATGACTAATTGGAGGAAGTTGAATCATATTCTTGTTTAACAATTGCAACATGATCACATGGAGAGAATCAAACAACTATGAAAATTTCCTATCTCATGGCCTAAATTTATATCTAGAGTTATGTTTATAGTAGTTACTTCTGTCTCAATATTATGAGCAGTTTGACATGAATGTTTATCAAGTAATGAATTTTTTGTTTTTCTTTTTAAATGATTGATAGTTGTTTTGAGGCATTACTTATATGATTGACCAATAGGAGCCTATGAAGGGGTACCTTCATACCAACTAATTGATATTCGATAATCATGAAGGGTTATACAAAAACGTGTTAAGGATGGATATTTCATTAGCAATTTCTTATCTTGAATATTAGTTTGTAAGTTACCTATAAACACCCTTTGAATGTCAACATCTTGAAGACTATAGGAGAATTTCAAATAAAGGGATTAGTATCATTTCATAAAGTTTTTTTATTTTCTCTTTAGGTCCTTGATTACAATGAACTAAATTTGTTAATGTAACTTGAGGACTGATGTTCACTTGAAAGTGTTGGAGGAAATCACTAATGAGTTGTGTAAAGGAGGTAATTGATTGTTTGACAATGAACAAAACCAATCCAAGGCCATATCTTTCAATGATCTAGAAAAGAGTTTCACTATGAGTGAATCTTCAAAAATAAAGTCTCTACACAAGGTAGTAAAAACTAACAAATGGTTATTAGGATATTTTTTACCATTGTACTTTCCAAAGCGAGGTATTTCATTGTTTTGTAGTATAGGTGTATTTAAAATAGTGAACATTAATGAACTATGTGTAAGGTATTTTGGATGTTTACTATTGGTTTGATTTTGGTTTAAGTTTGAAATTTGTTGTTGTAATAATCTCATGCTTTAAATAAAAAAGTTGATTTATCACAAAATCATTGGGCCACATGTTGTGAGAGTTTTTCAAGTATGGTGAACTAGTATGGAGGAATGGTGGGATATTATATTTCATGTTTAGGAGGGGTGATGAATATGGAGGTGTTATAGGTGAAGGGACAAAACTATTATAATTTCCACTAGAAATTCCTAAGCTTGAGTTTAAACCATTGTTATATTCCATCATTGATGCTATGATTGGAGGTGTAAAGTTGGGAATAGAAGGCATTATTGTGGGAGAGGAAACTTATTTTCCAAAAGGATTTTGAGCATTAGTCAAAAATTTCGTGAAACTAGCTACCGAAGGAATATTAGAATCTACTATATTAGCTAGGCTACGTAACACTTCTATCCCTTCCTAATCATTTACCAACTTCCCAATGCTATCCAAAAGAGGGATTGCTTCTCCATCCAAAGGTTCAATGCTTAAGAATTGTTGAATTCATTGTAGGTCTTTATCCAATTATTCTAGATTATCATTGGGGACCTTAGAAATAACATATGCCAAGTCCACATAAATGTTAGGTTACAAAAAAGACATGGGTAATGTAGGACTAGGGAGGGAATATAAGATGGATTGGGTAGACATAATACGTTGAGTGAAAGAGTTATAAGAATCAAGCTCAACATTGGCTATGATTGCAACATAGGAAGCCATAAGTCTACAACTACATCTCACGTGGGTATTAGTGAAGTGACACAAGGTCATGAAGCTCATAAATTTTCTACAAGATTCAAAACAATTTAATGCTAATGCCTGATTAAATATAAAAACAAATCAATCTAATTAAAATCAGACAATATAAATGAAAATAGTATAAAAATACCCTAGTTTTTTTTTAAAATCCAACAAAAACCCTAGTTTTTAACAAAAATTAATAAAATTCTCTAATTTTTAATCCAAATACATAAAAAACACTATTTTTAAGTGAAAATCCATTGCAAACATTCAATTTTCATCAAAATCCATGCTAAACTCAAATTTTTCATAAAAAATCTACCAAAAAACCCTATTTTGAAAAAAATCAACTAAAATTAAACAAATCTAATTGAAATTTTGATTAGAGCAAATAAAAAATCAAGAATTTTACATGTTGGAGATGGTTTTCAAATCGGATATCTGATTTGCGCTTTCCACTGTGCGCCCGCCGCGGTTAAGCCGAATGAAAATGTGAAAATGAGTTTTGGTCGCCCGAAATATAATATATATATATGTCAACAAAATCGGATATCCGATTTGGATCGGATATCCGATTCTTAAATCTAGGTTTTTTCTCTACCTCGACTACCGAGCCCCAAAAAGTCAACTCAGCATTTTCGCGTTTTTGAGTCGTAGAAACACGTATTTTTTTCTCCATTGCCACTTTTGGCATACCATGATCCTGCACATGCCCTTTGGTTTATTTAGCTTGGATTGAATTTGTTCCAACATTCTTTCCTCCCACAATTCCCCTTCTTCAGCTTCCTCTGCACTATCTTCATCTAATACCCAATCTTCGCCTGATTCATAATCTGATTGGGCGTTTTCTTCCTCCTCCTTTTCCTCCTGATGATAATTTTGAGATACGCTGCCTTTTTTGACACCTAACTCCTCCTTTTCCTTTGATTCCTCTACTTTTTTTGCTTGGGCATACTTGGACTCCGGACTTGTGGTATCCAGGTTCTTTCTGGTGCTCAAAAATTTTCCTATTTGTGATGAAATGACTTTCTCCAAGTCTTTGGTGTGTTCTAGGAGAGTGCTCAAATCCTTTTGAGCCTGCAAAGTTACTTCTTCGGCCTTTGACATGTCTTGGCTTAAGATTATATTTGCTTTCCATTCGAGATCTCCCAATTTTTTTGGGGGGCTCTTTCCAAACAGTTGTTTTAAGCCAACACTCCTTGAATCCAAATTACCTCCATTTCCACCAAAATTCACTAATGGATCTATATTGACATTTTGCTTACTACCAGGGGTATCCACTTTTGTTGTGCCAGAGCTTCTGATCTTAATGTCCTCTCTGGAAAGACACTTCCCTAACTTGTTGACATCACTCTTAGCTATTTTCTGAATCCAAGACCCAAACTCTGAGATGATTTCCAAGCTCTTATAGATACCCACTCCTTCCTCAATCTCTACCAGGATGTTTGGTTATGCATCTTCTTTCCCATTTATGAAATCTTCATCTATTCCCAAGCAAACCCCTAAGGAATCACCAATCTTAGTCATGGCCTCCACACTCCAATATTATGTTGGGAGGTTGATTAGTTTTAACCATGTTGGGGTTTTTTTGATCTTGTAATGCCATAGGTCAAAGTTGGATTCCCAATTTTTGCAATGAAAGTTGTGGCCATTAAAGAATAGGGGTTTACCAAACACTATTTGTTGTTTTAGATTCTAGTCTATGCATTGTATCAAGTAGAAAGCATTAGGAAGGGAATTAATACTTACCTGGTTTTTGAAGTTTTGTTGCCACCATTTCATAATTTCTTCTTTCGGATCACCTGGGCCGCACCATTTCGCGAAGAGGGCACAATCACGCAGCCTCTCCACTCTTCCCTTTATGATCTCCGCTGGCATTGTGAAAAGCTTACTCCCCCAGGGCTTGGTATTCGATTCTGATCCATTTACATTCCTTCTTCTGCTGCCAAAAGGGCCTCCCCTTTTCCACCTTCATTTGGGATTTTGATGATTCGGATCTCTTGGAGGTTCCTTGTTGTTCCAATGGGCTCCATGGTTCTGGAGATTGACCCTGCGAGTGTGATATTCTCCCAAGCAAAAATCTTAGGGGCTCTGACTGCTATTGTTGTCAATATTCTTTTGGCACAAGTCTTCTTGACTAAGGTTGTTGTAATGGTCAAATTTTTTGTCCCTGGCATTGCTCCAGTGAATTGCCCCTAGCGCCCTAGGGCTTCCATTTTTCCCAAACCGCCCACTCCTAACAGCGCCAGTGTTTAAATTTTCCTTTGGTATCCAACTACCTGGATTTTGTAAACACCTCCTTCCTTTCCAATGATCACTATGGAAGCCATTCCTCCGATCGATCCGATTTTGATTATTCCCATAGTCATCTTCCCAAAGCTTGTACTAGGTATTGCATTTATCAATCCATCTCCCATTTGAGAACACCCATTGAGGAATGTGGGTTGCTTCTTTGCCCTTGTCTGATTGGAGCCCTATTTTGTTCAGAGGCTTAACCTCAGGTTCATCACCCCATCTCCTCTTCTCTTGAACGGTTGATTACTTATGCGATTCGCCTTCTGCAAAATTTCGCTCTGACTCTCCACCTTGCGCCATCTCCCCCAGTCTCTCACTATGATTAAATTTTTATTGGAATCTTGACAAGGTGGCCATCTATTTTTATGTACCATGCCCTAGGGGATTTTCTAAGCCCATAAATTGACTTAATGAGATGAAATACCTTTTGAGGATGATATTTACCAATGAAACCTTTTAGTTGCTTAATGTATACTTCTTATATATCACCATTAAGGAAAGCACTATTGGCATCCATCTAATGAAGCTTCCAAACTTTTTGTGTTGTTGGTGCACAAATAACTCTAATTGTTTTGAGATTTGTAGTGGGTGCAAATGTATCCTCATAATCAACAACCTCCCACTGAGAATATCCCTTTGCAATAAGTGACACTTTATATTTGTTTCAATGGATCCATCTACCTTGTTTTTTTTTTTAAAACCCATTTATAGTCTATGGGCTTCTTTATTGTAGGTATATTGACAAGTTCTCATGTTTGATTTTTAAAAGAGAATTGTACTCAAGATCCATGTCCTTCTTCCATTGTCCTTGACTAAGAGCCTCTTAAATTGTATCAAGTCTAGTACTATCATCAATTGAACTCAACAATGCAAGATTCAACTCATTTCTCACCTATCTTCTTGTTCTAACTGTTGATGAGAGATTAGGAAGACAATATCGATAGGAGTTGTTAACTTCATTTTAGACCCATTTTAGACATTGATGTTGTTGTTGATGTGAAGAATAATGTTCCAAAGGGCCAAGATTATCTTCTTTCTAAGTAGAATATTCATTCTCATTATCTGATTATAAGAGAAATCTATGAGAGGTGGTTGTATCTTCCTTATGTGTCAAGAAGTCAAATGATAACTCATCACATACCATGTCTCAATTCTCATAAATATTTTATATCTTATGATCCATGAGATGATAAGCTTTTGAAGTTGTATTATACACCCCAAAAAGATACATTGGAGTATCTTGAAATCAATCTTCTTCCTCTTGCTAAATGAGACATGCACATATGTAGTCCAACCAAATACTCTAATATGAGATAATTAAGGCTTAAAACCACTCCATACCTATTTGGTGTCTTGTCTTGCAATATATTTATAGGAGCCTTATTAAGAAGATGAACAGTTGTGTAAACTTCTTCTACCCAAAATCGATCCTCAAACCAAGCTAAGGAAAGCATGCACCAAGCCAAATCCATGATAGTCATACTATGACGCTCTCCAATTCTATTTTGTTGTGGTGTATAGGGGCCAGCCAAATGTTATTTGATGCCATGAAACTTTAAGAATTCCAAGAAATCCTTTGACATGAATTCCCCCTTTTATCTAAGTAGAGGAGAAGAAGAGACTGGCCTATCTCTCGTACAAATCACTAGTAGAAGTCTTGAAATTGAGCAAAGGATTCACTCTTCTTCATGAGAAAGCACACCTAGGTCTTACATAAGAAATCATCCATTAACAACTAAAAGTATCTACAACCTTGAAAGGAATTAGGAAAAGGTCCACATAGATTTGTGTGCACAACCTCTAGATGATCCTTAGCATGGAAGACACTCAACTCGAATGGATCTCGATGTTGTTTGTTTGCAAGACATCGAGGACATAGAGGCAAGAAATGAAAAGATGAAAAAGTCCACTTACCATATCCTTAGAGTTGAACTGATAGAGAGAGTCAGTTGAAAGGTGCCTATATCAATAATACCATAGAACAATTGATTCATCTATAAGGGTAAATAAAACAACCATATAGGATGAAACTGCATCTAGTGCAAATAAATAATCCTTCATAAAATCTCTAGCAAATTTCACATTGTATCTAAAGATAAAATAGGATTTGAATCCATCCTTGGCCTAAAACTTCACCTTATGCTTATGATTCGAAAGTTGACTGGTGGACACCTGAAATAAAAAGCGCCTTTGTGAGAGTACATATTCTTGTCAAAAAAATGAAGTGGAGAGTATCCTTACTTGAGATGCTAATCTAGAAATCTTTCATTTCCATAATATGACATGGATTTATTTAATTTGTACCAAAAATGGTAGGGCAAAGAGTCTTTCAAGGGATTTTAATACTTAGAGAGCAACCACAAATTTTATTTTAGTAAGCAAGATGGGTTATGTAGATATTAATGCAGTACTTAATAAGAACGATTACAAAATTTTGAGAGGATATTTTGTATTAAAAATTATGGTTAAAAATGGAAGTTTTTGCTAGTCCATAAAACAAAAAATGTCACCCAATAACATGGTGAGGTCAAATTGGCATGTTGTGGCATGAAAGTCTATTTCAAATTGGTAGGAAATATCTTCATAATTTTAAATTGAGTCTATAGGAAGACTTGAATATTGATCTATTGAATTTGATTTTTCTAAACATTGTGTTTATGAAAAGCATAATAGAGAAATTTTCTTCTGTATGTTCTAGAGATTTGATGATATTTTAGATTTGGTACATGGTAATGTGTTTAGTCATATAGATGTCAATGTCTAGTCCATTAAACAAGAAAAAACAAGTATGTAAATCATTGATCTTTTAGGGAGTTTGACTCACTAAATTTAAAGAGATAGGTGTTATTGAGCAAGAATGAAATTAATGATAAACATATCTCCTTGCTTATACCCTTCTACAAAAAGAACTAATATGTTTAAATTATCTCTTACAAGGTAAATTTTTTATTTTGATATCAAATCTATATTTTTATTGTTATCAAGCATCTAGAAAACATATCTTATGCTTTTCTTCATCTGGGAATTACACGTAAGACACCTTGAACTTTAGATTTATTACTTTTTTCAAGAAGATGAATAACACGTTTACTTTTATTTCTACAAAATAATTGGCTAAATGTTTTACTTATCATGATATGTGCTTTAAAACTATGAGAACTTGTCTTTCATCCTAGAAATTCACTTTGTGCGGCTTGATTCAATCAACAAAATTTATTTACTTGTAATTCTTTATCTTTTTAAGAGTAATATTTGTAGATAATAAATTTTGAGTCCAAAAAGATCTGAAAAAGAAATATTATGAATTGAGAGACTCAATGGTGTAAGACAGATCTTAGGCCTCACTGTTCAAGCCAAACTCTCACAAAAATCCGCAGATTATAAAATTTTCCAACTTCACAATCAATTTGATTTTAAATGGATAATTGCATTTGTCATCCAATTCTAAATTGCACAGCCTCAATTTACACAATTCCCACTTGAATTTAATTGGAGAGGTAATTTGAATACCTTTATTCAAATTCATGATTTCCAGATCAAAGCATTACAATCTGCATTTCCTTCTTTAACGGACTTTATCTTCCACTAATTGTACCACTGCTTCCACTCAAATCGATCCTCTCTACATTATATGTATCTACATTTTGTATTTTAGTCTTTTGATGTCATAAGGAGAAATTGGCGCGACTCTTCCCTGTTTTATTTTCAACCTGCATCTCAAATTTCATTGAAATGTTTTACTTCCCCGCATTGAACTCGACTCAGCTCCTTAAGCGCAGTCTCCTCTTTTGTTCATCATGTCGCCCCTCTCATACATTCCTGAGCCCCTCTCTAATCCAACGCAGCCCCTATCTTTGGTTTCTTCTATTTTTAAATTTGCACTTGTCCAATTTCCGGTGTTTGAATCTTCAAGCATGACGCCCTTTTCTTCACTATCATCCAGCCGACCTATCTGCCTTACTGGCCACGGGTCTCTCTGGTCTATTCACTGAAGTCAAATGGGCGGGCAGATGTAATAACTCCTTGCCGGCGGGAGAAGCAGATTTAAAATCTAAATTCAAATTTAACCGTTGACAGTCACCGTGAAGGGTCCAAGGAGCGCTACGGAAAACAAAACGGAAACGGAAGGTTTGAGTGGGCCCACACCAGCCACACCTAAGCGGTCAACGCTTAGTGTGTGATGGTTACGCCCGGCCGTATCGAATACCTTGCCCCCGTAGACCAAAAAAATATTATCATAGACGATAGGGATAAAAATTACAGAAAGAATAAAAATATACATTCATTACCTAATCATCAAACTCTGTAGCTATATTTCTGATCTGTATAATAATTTTGAGCAAATCCGTCTCAAATCTACACTGTGTTGTCATCATCAGAAAGTAGATAAATGAATGACCCAAGAGAAAGATGAAACTTTATGCCTCATTTTCTATTCTTGACTTGATGGTGAATTCATCATTCAGATCGTTTTTGATTTGGTCTGCCAAAATGGACTGAATGCCAGCAATATTATTATCACCATTCGTACCATGTGCATAACCAGTAAAATGTACCAGTTGCAAGAATTGACGTTATAAATGTCACGTCCATGTTTACCGTTTTTATCCTTGATATTAATGTTGTGTATCTGTTACTTTAAGTCATAGAGGTGAGTCTTTCTCTATGCAGATATTTTCCCTGGTTGGCTGTGCCTAGCCATGGGAAATGGATGTTGGAAATTAAACAAAGTTGATAGTGTGATGTTGCAGCCTTATTGCAGTAGGTGCTCGGGAAGTCTTGGCCAGAGTCAAGTGTAGCAAAAATAGTTAATGTTCGACCTATCATTAGTAGTTGTCTCTGTCACCATTTAAGAGAGGCAACATTAAATTTGCTCCCATTTCATGTCGGTGTGTGCCTGTAGCATGAAACCGCAGGTGTCATTGTGGATCGCAGTGTAGATTAAGTGTTGAATAATTCTCAACTAAGTTTCCTTTCAGTATAGGACCTGTACATCAGGTAATCAATACAAGTACTCAAGAGATGATGCGTCCAGAGGAAACACAGTGGAAAACCAGATAAGCATGATGGCGTGAATCATTCAATACAAATTCTTAACGTGATAGTTTGGAATATATGTATAATTATATAGGTCACAATAATGGTTCAACAAACACCAGGCGATTTATGGGAATTTCTGCAACAATCAGTCAGCCGAATGAGATAACTAATGTAGTAAGGTGGTTCCTCTGGTACTAAAACATTAATAGCAATAATCGAATCGACCAGTGACATCAACTTTCCAAACGAAATCACCTCAAAAAATTTAGCAATCTTAATCTTCAACCACTCTTTGAGGACTGCAACTCTTACGTCAATCATTTCGGGTTGTAACTTGTTGACGTGTTGAGGATGGTAATTGGGCTTCACACCATTAGATTGGCAGCAAATATACAACCGTTTGATCTGCATAACTCTTAGGAGTCAAGCGATTAATAAACTCATGTGAAGTTTTTTTCCAATCTCTAGTTCCCTGGGAGGCGCTATCAAGAGTTTCCCACGTGAGGAGCCAAAGCCTAATCTCAAGTATAATTTGTTTTCCCTCCCTTTAATTTAATTGCATAAACACTCTAGTCATGGGCACCTCCTACGTGGGAATGGTAATAAGCTTTAAACTAATGTAATTAACATATTTTCAATGCCTTTCTTGGAAAGGTAATATTGATGAACGGAAAAAAAGTACCTCTGATTTCCCTTGAAGGATTGGCAAAAGGAAAGAAACAAGGAGGGGCAGAAATTCAGAATCTCTCTTGGAGAAATAAAGCATTTGGAGCCAAGCTTGCATGGAAAATGTACTCAAATCTAGAGGCTAAATGGTCTAAAATTCTACAAACTAAATATTTAGACAATGAAAACCCAACAAGAATTTTCACAATGGAAAATCCTCCAAAGGGGTCTGCTTTTGGAATTTCATTTTAAACAGTAGGAATCTCATCACCAACTTTTTATCTTGGGAGGTAAATAATGGGAAAAATGTAAAGTTTTGAGCGGACTCATGGAATGGAAAGCCTCTATTGTCAGAAAATCAGGATCTTCATGAGGTAAGAGCAATTTTATCTCAAGCTTGGGGTGAAATTTTTTTAGATTATGTGTAGTCATCAAGTTCTATAACGGGGAAAGTAGTGTGGAAAAGCCCCTCAAATAATCTTTTGAGAGCACAGCAATCTGACCTTTTTTGTAAGGTTATGAAGGAAAGGATATTATAGCTATCTAGAAAACCAGATAAAATAATATGGGCAATGTCAAAAGTAGGTTCATATTCTGTCAAGGAAGGATATGCAGTCCTAGCCCAATTTAAAAATAGCTCACAACCCCAACATGCTTTTTCTTTATGTTGGAACAATAAAGTCTTACCAAAAGCAGGAAGTTTTGCATGGCTTGTCGTACAAAAGAGAATTTTAACAAGTGAGATCGCTTAGTTAAATTGAAGATTGCAAATCCATTCAAGTGTCCACTATGTGAAGTAGAGTTTGAAACAGTAGATCACTTGTTTTTGTAGTGAAAATTTGCCAATCAATGTTGAAATTTTATTAAGAATAAGTTAGAACTCTCTAATCCCCTGCCAAACACAATTTGGGATCTCTTCCAAAGTTGGTTGTTATTATACCAATCATCATTCTTTGCATGTATATGGTATATTGTCCCGGTGCTTGTTATATGGAACATCGGGTGGGAAAGAAACATGAGAATTTTCAGAAAAACAAAATCTCCAGTTGAGTTGATATTATTGAAAATAGAAAAGAAAATATCATAAGGTGTTAACGCATGCGTTCAGAAGGAGAAGTTAATTAACTCATTAAATTCACAAGTTGGGACATTTCTATCTTAAAGAATTTGAAAGATATTAAACTACCATTTGATGGCAACCTAATCAAAAGCAGTACTCTGAAGGTTGATATAACATCAGTGAAATGGTCTCCACCTCTAAAATATTATGTAAAATTAAACTTCGATGGGGCATCTAAAGGCAACTCAGGTAGTTCAGGAGCAAGAATTTGTATTAGAAATTCATCAGGGATAGTCTTGGCAGCCTCTTCTTTTCATCTAGAACAAGGCACAAACAATAGTGCAGAAGCTCAAGCATTGTTATTGGGTTTGGAACTAGCAATTCAAATGGGCTTCTCAAATCTCCATATAGAAGGGGATTCCTTGATAATTATCAATGCATGTAGAGAAAGAAAAATCCATAACTGGAACTTAAGCTATATATTGCATAAAGCATGGTCATTCGTAGATAAGTTTGAAGCTTCAATAATCTCTCGCACCTATAGGAAAGGGAATAGGGTAGTAGACTTTCTTGCAGGCCTCGGGAGTGAAAATATAGAGATTAGGGCTATTAATTATTCAAGTGAATTAAATGCCTTCCCACAATTGATTAAACTTATAAATCAAGATGCCAAGGGTGCATAATTAAATATCTTAACTTCTCTTGTCACAGAGATAATATAAGTTGACAAGAAATTTAGTCAAGCCTATGTTGCCCATTTTGTCAAGTAAGGGTTCTAAATCAAAAACCATGGGAAGATAGAATGTTATCATGAAAATAGCAAGGTTATTAAAATTTCTCAATTAGTAGAATCAGACACACAAGCAATACATAGGCATTACAAGGAAAAGAAGGTCTTTTCCCATATGCAAAAACCCATTTAATTGAAAATTCATCAGGTTATGAAAGGTCAGCATGCTTAACTTTTGTCCAGAGAACAAAATATGGAAAGGGGCAGAGTATGGCTTCAATAGAAACAGAGTTACCTTGTATTATAGTCAGCAAACAGACTTCCACTGTGGGCAACTCGTGCAGAGTCATTGATGAGTTGGAATTAAAACACATGTGTTCAGGCCGAATGCAGTAATGATGGCTTTCAAATTCATAAGGGTACTAACGTCCATGTTAAAGGACAAATCACGTCAGCCTCAAATCTTTCAATTCACCTAATGATGCTTCTGTTGGATCAAGAATTCTAGATTAGTTGCATCATGCCATTCCTTTTAATTACTTAATGCTAATTCTGTGTTAAAAAGTACATTATAATTATGGTATCTAATGTGCAGCCAACCACCAAGTTTCTTAGCCTCTGTTTTACATGAGCCAACATTAAAAAGATGCAGGGCATATTTAAAATATCCAGTCCTTTCCATCATGATAAAGCATTATGTCATAGGCAGAAGGTGGCATTAAAAAGGTGTCTAATGTAAGTCATTCGCACAAATGAAATTTGTAACAAAGGGTTTGGTAAAGCATTGCAATTTGTAGAATATAAGGTGTGGTAATTTTTTATAGTAGTAGATGAATGTCTTTTTGTCCTTGGAATCTCAGGTTATCTCTACGAGTTAAGCCATGGGACAGACCGATTGAGGATTACATAACCCAGGACGTGCTTAAAATGATGTTCAAGGTGGATCGTGCTAGGGTTGAAGATTGCATATGTTTAATTCTAGGAGTCAAAGTTACAAGCCCACAAGCTCGCCGCATTATCTTTCCATCCCACCTGTGGTATCAATCTTTTTATCTAATGCCCTTGATTTGTTTCAATCTTTGATTGAAATTGAGGTCTTACTAGAAAATATATATCAATCTGCAATTTTGTCAGACAATGCTATTCCTCGAGCAGTGCAACATTACAACTTCTTCAGCGGGGAAGGATATGTTGGTGGTTTATTTCCTAGGGCTTTTGTGCAAAAGCGTCAAGGTTTTGAAGACATTTTCGATGCAATCAGGCTTGCACTTCAATACAACAACGATAATATCCTATTGTGTGCACTAAGGAAGAACCGACGCTCTATCTGCTCTGTGATGGAGATAGATATAAAAGAGAAATATTATGCATTGGTGTTTCTTCGAGCGCATGTTCCACATCCTCTGAACAACGGTTTGCAGCTAGACTTGCAACTTCAGGTAATCTCACCTGTTCGTGGTCCACAACATACGCAAAATGTACACACTCATCCGGAAAATAGAGCTCAGGTGAATGCAAACATGGTGAACACAAGACTAGCATCTCGCGTGCAATATCCTTCAGTATCGGAGGGTGGAAGAAGGGTTTCTGAAAGAGGTCTCCATTTGGTAGGAGGTCTCAAATTACAAGATCAAAATTCAGTTACTAGGAAACTCTAATTTCACTGTGTTGTGGGATTTTTGATAAAAAATGAAGGGCATAATTGAAGGGTATATTTTGTAAAGGGGGGAAATATTTTAATTGTTGAGTTTTTTGTAAATCTTAACACATATTAGTCCGAGGTAGATATATTGGGAATCGAATGTTGAATTTTGTATCATCATTATGATAAGCATAATTCTAAAACTGAACCATGTAAGAGTGTAATTTTCATCATTTTTGAGCTATAACCAGAGGTTTTCTTACTGGTTCTTTCCTACCAGTATGCTCCCTAAAACCAGATTTTGTATTTACAGGTATCTATTTATATAAATAATATAATATAGTGGCATGCCACTTTCGCTTAAATAAAAAACATATTTTCAAATCCAATGCATGCTATGGTAAATAGTATTATATTTCAATGGTGATGACTAGCATGGGATAACACTAACTTTATTAGTGAGTAAAATAAAAGTTTGTGATGATAAGTGTTAAGTCATATCTTTGCCACGAACAATTCATGAAATAAAATAGTTACATGGTAAAAGTGGAAGGGGGGAATATATCCCCATATCCTTAAGTTAAATAAGGTTTTTATATAAGGATAAAGTAGGATATTACTTTGGATTCTAAAAGGAGAGAATTCATTTCCTTCTTATTCGATTCTCTTTCCCTTTTTTACTTTTAAGGAATAATAATAACTTGGAAGTAAAGGAAATAGTATATATTTAATTCCTAAAAATCTTTTCTTAAATCTTTTTTTAGAGGGAATAAAAAGGTAAATTCATAAAGATAAATATATGTTATTATTTTTTATTTATTTAGTGATTAATTAAATTAATATTAAGTAAGAATAAAATAATATATAAATATGTTATTAATTATTTATTTATTTATTTTATTAAGTATAAGTAAGTAATTAAATTAATATTAAATATGAATAAATAATTAGATACATAAATTTGTTAATTAATATGCAAATATTCTCCCCTCTCATATTTGAATTCCAAGTTTTATTGATAATGTTGACTTCATCAACTTAGGTTGTGGGGCTCAAAGAGTGTAGGGAGAACAAGTAAGATCGTGTTTCATATAGAAGAGATAATTTTTTATTTATCTATAGTTCTAATAATATTTATATGAACTCTAGAGATGGTTTCGTATTACAATAGTTGTAATGATCATAACATCGTTTCCATCAAGATATTCCACTTCATGGGAACTAATAACATCTTTGTTAATGTCGAAGTAATATTGTCATCTATTTGGTTCATGATAATAGTGTTGACACTACCCCCCCTTGATCCCTACTAGTTACGTACTCATTCATGATTTCAAAAAAATAATACTAGTGTTTTGTCTTAATGTAAATTTAGGGCATTACATTGTCAAACTATTTGATGAGCAAAAATAAATAAATAAATATAACCTGTACAAATTTTTGAGTCATCTAGAACACGACATTATATTTATTATTGTTTATTTTGGGATTTAAATAATAATATTATTATGGAGGGTTAAAAGTTATTTAAATAATAATATTAAGTGTTGTCTAAAGGATAAATTAGAATGTATATATTCCCATTATCTTTTAGAAATAATTGTTGAAATCATGACTAAATAAAGAGGTTATCATTATTAATGTTCCAATGATGATCTAATATTATTATTATTATTATTAGGCACTTTTGATGCTAGTATTAGTAATGTCTATATATATATACTTCCTAAAGTTGTTGGGTAGTGTTTCAATATTGTTCTTACGCTAATGAGATAATAAGTTGTTGCTAATGTTTATCAATGCTTAAGAAATGAGGTTCTTGTTATGGTTCAGTCAAATCAAATCTCGAGATCATTCTTTTGCAAATATACCTGGGGGGGTGTATAGGTATTGATAAAATAATACTAACCCCATGTCTACTTGAGATAAAACTGAATGATGCAAAGAGAGAGATGTAATTAGGAAAATAGATGATGATGGAGTTCATATCTTGAGTGGTAACTATTTAAGAATCCTATAAGCTAGATGTTATTAATAAAGTTAAATGTTGAACATGATAGTCAATCACATCAAGTGTGTGATTGTTAATTGTTGGTGTTGATACCTATGTTTGTTTTCATTGATAAAAAAATGTTGAGTTTTTCTAGCGAAAAAAATTATGGGCATGACACTTGGTATCGAAGCCTTAGGTTGCTACTCTGGGGACTATGGGAACTATCTAGGCCTTAATTATGTGATTAAAGATGTATGGAGTACTCTGTGATAGTTAGGTAAACTTGTGAAAGCAACATCAATGAATGAGTTGGAGAAAAATAAGTTTGTGCTAATCTAGTTTGGAAATTTTGTGGAAAGGATCAAATTGATCCTACTAAAATTCTTTAAGTAGATGCTTTAACCATGGGATGTATGTGATATATTTAACATGGTTATTTGGAAAATCGAAGTGTGACACCTTTAACGAAGGCTAAACTATTCAAAATTACCCTCTTATCCCTTCATAATTTTGGGTATTAAAAGTAACTTGTGGGAACCATGTTTGAGTTTAAGTCTAAGCCTTATGACACACTTATGTAATGTCTTCAATAACATGAATAAATATTGTGTTCAATCAACTCAGAATCATTATAAGCCTTATGACACACTTACGTGTAATGTGTTCATCCTACCATCCCTTTTAGATCCTTGTCGAGAATGAGGGAGCCACCTTTGAAATATTAGTAATTAGCATCCTCATATGTGTATAGTCTTCCCTACTAATCTTAGCATTGAGCTAGAAATGATCATATGATTCTTCATGTAAATCTTGAGTGTTCAACCTTTTAGGCCTCTCTTAGCATGGGACCATGACTATAACAATAAGACTATAGAGTTGCCTAAAACACAACTTGGACTAAGTAATTGTAACTCTATGACATAAGACTCCTTGTAATGATTTATCCCCCTAATCCATGATTACCATATTTTTATTTTTATTTTTTCTACATGGGAAATATTAAGGAAGAAACAAACACTTGACCCAAAAATATAAATCAAGGTTAAGAAGTAAGCATACAAATAGGATTTAAGGGTGCTCTAGACTAATAAAACCCTCGAGTGTGAGCATAGCTAAATATTACACACCTAAGCCAACCTAAGCTATACTATTATTAATATTAATCAATAGGTAAGTGAAAGGGTAGCATCCAAGGGGTAATAAAAGATGTACACTTAGTAATAAAGGAGTTGTAAAGTGTTTCCTTAAACAATTGAGAAATTGTGATTATTGAAAAAACCTAGTTAAGAGTAAATAATTGAAACTATTAGTATTGAGTAATTTATAAGTCAAATAATGTCCAACTTTAACCAAGAGGAAGGTTATCAAGAACCTTATTAGGTCTAGTCTAGAATTCAATTATTATTATTATTAACCATGAAGGAGTAAACCACTTATTTTGTATAAAAGTGAATGCACCCAAAGTGTGGGCCTTTCTATGTGTTTAAGAACTCCAATATTTGTTTTTTCACTTAATTAAATCCTTATTTATCAATCAAACTATTGGATGCTTAAATAGATTCCTAATTGTGATACAAATGGAAATAATGAAAACATGGTAACCCTAGTTATGTTGAGAGGTTAAGAGGTGTACGAGGTTATAACTAAGTTATGGTTGTTGAAAATTTAGCTAATGTAGTGTTTAAATAATTCCCTTTCCTATAACTAAAATATAAGACCCTTGTGAAAATACCTTTCAATCAAAATATCAAAATAAAGTTAAAATGTTATCTGGGATATGATTTTTTTTTACTTTTCTTGTACATTGTTATGAACTAAAGAATATGATAGATGCTAGCTAGAAATTAATAGCCTATGCAAGTAGGTGTTGTTTTCTTTAAAAAGGATGGGGATGTCTTGAGAATTGAATAAACAATTGTTTTATTAAGTAATGAATTATGTGTGATGTAAATTAAGTGATAGGGGAATTAAATTATACATAGGGTGCATCAAAATAAACAAAAAGGAATTAAAAGCAACTAATGTTGCATGTGCTCTAGTACCTATACACATGAATACAATGGAGAAAACATAAAGGTAGTTAAAACTTCTAGAAATTTTTACTCATTGTGCATAGATGGAATTGTGATTGTAAAAATGATGGTTATAACATGTGATTAAATGGATCAATCTTAAATAGTGAAATTCAAGATGTGTAAGAAAAAAAAAGAGATACTAAAAAGTTTCGAGAATTACAATTCTATGATTTATCATGTGTCTTATGCATTGAGTGTGCTTTTGTTCTCATATGGTGATGGCTAACTATCTTCCTTATTAAGTAGGGAAATCTTCTTTAGCATGTCAACTGTGGAAAATAGAGTGGAAATAACTACATTTATATATTGTGAATATAACAAGAATAGTTGAATAAAAGAGGAAGAATGGCATGGAAAAATATAGAAAACCAACCTTTATATTAAATGTGATGTCAAACACTAACTTAGTAAGATGAGGAGTGTGGTGAACTATGTATTGTTAAGTTGCAGTTGCACATCTTCTAGTGGTTTCTTGTACTTATGCAAAGTTGGTAGATGTTTCCAAAATTAAGACGAGGTGAATATTGTCTAAAAAAATAGGATGTGTTTAAGTGCATTGCCCTTGTTCTATAATATGGTGAATTTTGTAAAGCGTATTGTGTTATGGTATGTGAAGTGAAAAACCCGTAAATGTGTTGCACCCCAAGTGTGAGATACAAGGTATCTAACTTGGGGTAAGGGTGAGGGATGTCAAGTACAATCCCTTATGTGTACCCTTTGTGATGGAACATTGTGTAAGTCAATTAATTGTGAAATAATGTAAACATGATATGTGTAGTGGTGTGTCTACTAAATGAAATGTAAAGTAATTCCTTATGTAAGTCTTGTTTGTAAGTTAATGTGTACCCCTAGCATACGGCTACCCTACGAGATTAAGATGCCTACTCGTTTAAATAGGGGTTGAGGTGTGAGAGATCCCCAAGTCAGAACTCCATGGTTTCCTTTGGACGTGTTCCTAACCTATTCCCCCATATATGAGAACCACACTTGTTGGTTCATAGTGCAAACCCACTCCTTGATGTCTATAACCCATGGGTAAAGGATGGAATTACTTGGGCCATATTGATCACACATTTTGGATACTTCAACAATGCAAGGCATTGATACTATGTGGAAGATTCCACCATGATATTGCACGCTATCATATTTATGTGGTCAAGGACCACCAGTTATTGGATGCTATTATACTTATGTGGTTAGAGAACCACCATTCCCTTCCTCCCCTTCGGTGGCTTTATCAAGGTCATGCGGTGCTCATAATGTGAAAGTTTAATTATTGTGATATGAATTATTGGTAATTTCTTAATTGATTTTTTATTTTATTATATGCCAGTAGTGTTAAATTTTACATTTCTTTTATTGGGGGCTATTTAGCCATTGACATTTGTCATAGTCCATTGCCTCAAGGACTTATTTAATTTTTATTTTTGAATTAAGATTGGAATGTTGAAATGCAGCTACAATTGATCTTTATTTGGTTTTCCTCTTGAATTTATAATTTTATGTTTATTGAAATGTTGGTTTATGATTTTATGTCTCTCAATTGCGGCTTCTTATTGTTCGCTAACTACTAGCAAGTTTGGTGCAATGTGACATCTGTAAAAACTGCCATATCCTGGGGGGTTCCCTAGCAGGTCATATAGGGGAGTAGATGCATTAGGGAATTATAAAATATTTAAAAGGGGTTGCAATTGGGACCGGTATGGGACAATCATTAATCCATTTTTCCCCTAGTTCTATGATTATTTTTTTTGTACCTTCCTCTTGGATGCTAACCCTCTTACAAAAACAAGAGAAGGTACCTAGGAGATGTATGGAAGGGTCCTTAGAGAAGGGCCTTGAGACCTGTTATCAATTTTCACACAGCTCAAATTGATAGAGTTGGTTATGCAAGTTCATTTTTAAGGTGAAGAATTTCAATTTGTTTCTACAGATGTTTTAACCATTGCAAACATTTGAGTTATTTAGTTTTAAGAAATGTAATGCGTTTCAATTGCTATTCATGATTTGCAGCATCAAGTATTGCATAAGAAATAAAAGAAGTGCTTTCATTATGTTTTTCATTCACAATGTTCAATACATTGTTTGCGAGAAAATAAAGTACAGAACTGAACAAGTATTTCACAAATGTTGTTTTTGTATTCATTGGAGTAAAAAGGAGAATCAAGTGTCCCACACAAGCAATGGGAGTAGCTAGAACAATGAACCATAAAGAATATCCTACGCTACTGAAGATTGAAAAGGAGAAAGAGCATGTAAGAAAGAACATAATCATCATTGCTTGATGGTGTCTTCAAGCTGCCTCCAGAGTTAAGTTCTCCTTCCTGCTTTCGTGCTCCAAGTGAACCTGCAAATGGATGAAAGTTTTGTTAGAGCTCAGACTATGAACATTCCTACATGGTCCATCAACAGTAATGTATAGGAAAATCCATGTTGTTGTTTAGTTTTGAATATCATAAAGCATGTGGTGTAAAATGGGCTCCCACAAGGGTTGAGACCTGACATGCTTTCCCTCAACATTCCATAGAGGGTCTTTCATAAAAGAGACAACTCAATATTGCTCAAAGAGATATGCATCTGAAGGAGTGCATCCAAGTGCCATGAAGACTCAAGCAAGTGATCACCTAGGGCAGTCAAATCCAAAATGCAATGAAATGAAAATCATAGCTGATCAATTGCTCAAGTGAATTGACATCAAGTGCATCATCACATATTGTGATAGTGAACAACATAATGCCTTGTCTATAAATCAAACAATAGTAGTTGAAGCAAATGGAGAAGCTTCTAAACATCAACAATAGTTGTTTATATTTCAAAATATTCCATGTAATGATTGTTTTCACATCATCATGTTGTTGTCTACGAGATAAAAATGCATGAAGAGTGCCAAAGTAAGTTCTAGTTCCATCAAGAAATGAGTTTACAAGTGGTTGCAAGTGAACTTATGAAAATAGAGGAGGAATGGGAAAAGGGCGTGGTTGACTGTGGATTCAAATACACTAGGGTTTGAGTGGATACAATGTGGAAACAACATCCTTCATGAAGGTTATTTGCAAAATGAAGTAAGTTTTTCTTCAATATTTTGATGCTTCAAACATAAGGTAAAGTCATATTGCATTGATTCATTAAATGTGAGGCTAAATATGTTTTTTTTTTAGCATCAAAGTGACTGAGTGCAAGTATAGCATTGAATTAAGTTGACACATCAGTATGCAATGTATTTGAAGGTAAGCATGGAATCTTTTATGTTTGTTTCATCTTCAGTAAAAGAAGGAAAAAAAAGTTGTGATCAATAGTGGAAAGCTCCCAGGCATTTGAAGTCTTTCAAATAGTGTAAAAATGACAAATGAGATCAAGTAATAAAAGCTAGTGAGTGCATTGTGATGCGTGCTTAAGAAGTTGCATTTGGTTTCATTTGGAAGCAAACAGTGGAATTATAAAAGGTACAAGAACTACACAAAGAAATGAAAGCTACATAATTTCTTGTTCTACCTAAAGTTAAGCATATGCAAAGTGAAGTCATTGTATTTTGAGAGTAACAAATGAAGCTACAATAATGGGCTCATACAGTGAAAACATTGTTGCTTTCTAAAAATAGTATGCTTCTATTACAATAAACTGGGGTTTTCAAAATGAAACAGGTGCAAATACCCAGTTCGAGCTTCCAAGGAGAAATCCACATCGTTCCCATTTAAATGCTTCAAATGCAAAGATAAAAGGAAATAGTTCGAGCTCATAAAATGCATAAAACCCTAGTTCATGCTCTCATACCCATGGCCTATAAAGGCAATTTCTCTCCACAAATCATAATACCCACTTAGGGTATGTATTCAAAATGAAAATACAAGGAGAAATAGCAAGGGTTCAAGCCCTTAAGCTTTCAAAAAATGAAGAAACCAAGCTATAGACCGCGGCCATGAGAGTTTTTAGAAACCCATAAAATGAAAAGCATGTATCTAGAAAATGTCTTCATTTTAAAAAGTGTTTTTCATTTGCATATATTATGGGTCAAACCCATGAGCTTTCATTCTACAAAAATGAAGGAGAATACATAGTGATGGTCACAGCCTGTGTAATGGCTAAGCTCAAAAGGCGAATAGAACTTCATCATTTTTTATGAGAAAAGCTTGAACAAAGCTTTATTTAAGAGAGAAATGCCTTTAAGAATGAAAAGAGAAGCTCACCTTCAATGTTCTGTGGAGAAGCTTTTCAAAACCCACAGTCAAGCCTTCACAAATGGCCAAGAAAAGACCCTCCAATGACCCCACAAAGAGTGGAGAGGAATGGTGACACAACCAAACACAAAATTCATTAAAAAACTAGTCATGGTCGCGGCCAAGTGGGCCAAATTTCTTCCAAACGGAGACATAAAATGAATCAAAATGATACTCACCATCAAATGTAGAAGAAGGCACAACAGAATGGAGAAGAAAAGAGCTTGAATGGTGGAGTCTTTGCTCCAAACCCTAGTCTCCCATGGCAATGCCCAACAAAGCCCTATTTTTCCCTAACTTGGCCGATGCAAAATGATAATCAAAATGTGCTTAGAGTCAGTTTTTGTGTTAGGGTTTTCCCTATGTTTTAACTCAAATGTGATTTTAATCACATTTCTTTTCAAAACAAATGCCAAGATTAATACCTTACATCATGTCTTGCCTAGGTCGAGTGCCTTAGGCATTTATTTTCTTTGATTTTTTAAAAGAAAATCAAATCAAAAACCATGCACATTGCCCTCTCACTAAGGTAGGCTCTTCAGTGCCTTAGAAACATTTGATGCCATGCATTTTGCCTTAGAAGAAATTGGATGATGACTTTAGGTCTTGTGTCTTTTTCCTAAGTCTTGAGCAGTCTAGGGTTCCCCTTGGATTTTGAATCAATATATGTAATGGAAGGCTTATTTTCTTTTATGATTTTTGTAGAAAATCAAGTAGAGAGCCTTGTATAATATTTTAATTTTTGCAAACATTGATGCAAAATCAAAATATTTGAGATAGGTAAAGAAAAATCAGAGCATCCGGAAGTGAATTGTAAAATTATGATGTAACAAGGGAGACTTTCTATTTTGTAATTTTGAAACTGCAAGTTGTAAAACACTGATTAAGCAATGTTTTTATAAATTGCTTAGTTAGTTGTTATCTAAATGCAGTTAAATGATGCACTTGAGTTTACAACAAGACTTTCCATTTTGAGTTCAGTTCCTAGGCGGATTTGGAAAAGAGGTGGCACTTTGAACCTTCTAATTTTAGTTATGGACAGTTTTGAGCCTAATTTTGTGGAGTTTTTGGATCAACTTGTTGGAGATGGGAAGTTTCCATTTTGGTGAAGTTGTTTGGAGTAGTTTGAGCCCCTTTTCAGGCTTTTTCCTTGAGCTCAAAAATGTAGAATGAGTTGCTTTCTGATGATGCAATGGGCCTGATTTTTCTATTTTTGCACCATGGATGTCACTTGATGCCTATTAGTTGGAGAAATTTTGAATTTCTCAGGGTTTAGAATTATGTTTCTTGCTCTCTTATGCATTGCTGAGAGTTTTGTAAACTTGTTGAATCATATTTTGATCTCTTGCTCCTTCATTTGCAATAAAAGCACAAGATTTCTCCTTTCTATTTTCTTGTCATGAGCTCACAGTGATAATCTGATTTTGTTTGTGATTCAAAGTAGTGGATCCTTCTTTGTCTTATTATTGTGAGTTATAGTCAAGAGTGATAGATAGTTCTTGGGTTGCATATTGTATTAAGTGTTTAGGAATCTTTATGCAAAACACTATTGAGCTAAATGTTCAAAAGTGGATTGTAAGGGCAAATTGCTTTGAAAGAGGTGTTGTGAAATAAGTTTTGTCAAAATCTCATATATCTAGTTGATCATCATTAGTTGTAGGTTTCATTTTCAGCTTTCTTCCTATCCCTTTCCCTTGAAATTTCATAGGTTAGGTGATTAGCTAGAGGGAACCAGCCCACTCTAGAGATTCGCTCCCACCAATTGATTGACCCACAAATCAGGGAGTGTTTCCATGTTGCAACAGGATAGCCAAGCCTAGCTTTACTGAGGGTGGAATCCTGGTTGCCAACAAGACCATCTTTCCTAATGGCTATGGAATCCAAGAATCTCCATCCTCGTAAACCCCATTGTGTGAGCCTTGTAATTATGTGAATTATGTGTAACTATTTTGATATATGGATAAAATTGTAAATAAATAACATGTGAAAATACTTGACTACTATGTGAGAAAGAAGGTGACAAATAAATTGGGAATACTAGTCTTGAGACATGAATTGATATTAGAACGAAATATATTCTAAAATCATGAGTGATGTTTATGATGCAAAAAGGGAATCCTAAAGGGTGTCCAAGGATGTTACTGTGTTTTGGATGAATGTTGGTGTAATTGTTAATCAAAAATGTTAATTGCATGGATAATTAGTAGCATTTATTACATTGTGAGTATATTGGATAAATGTTCTATGGTGAGAAATTTTGTTCTAATTATTTAGATGCATGGAAGGGATGTCTCTAATATGTGCTTATAGTTAAATGTATTAAATTATTTCATCATGGAAGTAAAGTAATTTGTATGTTTAATATATTATGTACATTTTTATATGGAGGTTATGCTTCCAAACCCTAACGACTTCCAAGAGGAAGTCTAAGCTTAGGGGAGGGGGATGTAAGACCCCGCCTCCTTTGTACTTAATACAACCATAATTGTTATATGTTTTTCTTGAATTATTGATTCAAAATAAGGTGATCATTTGGCAATATTCTTGCATATCATTTTGACATTATGTTTTATTGTCACTACCATGAAGGTGGAATGCACTCATATACTATGGAATACAAATTGAAATTCTAAATGGATTATTATATAGTTAAAGCTTAGTATATTCAGCTAACAGATTAATGTGATACACAATTGAAACTTATGATCGTGTTGGTAATGTGCAGGAAGGCAACAGTGTTAGCAAGAGAAGGGAGAACCATCGAGAGAAAATCAAAAGACTTATTTTTGAGGATATAAATATGACCCCATTTGGGGCATAGAAACAAGTGGATTTAATGTATTGAAAGATTGAGGTAGTAAGGGTTGTTTTAAATGGCTAACTTATTTAAGGCATGTGAAGGCCTTTAATTGTGATCCATGTGAGGTGTAAGTGGGGATTAGATCTTGGGAACCCCTTACCCAAGTTGAAATTCGGATAGGCCCTTAAATGGGTCTTAAAAGAGGGTTGTTGGTCAATTTTTTTGGTTGGGATGCAAAAATAAACCCCTTAGGGTCTATACCATAGTGGTATGGGTCAAATGGGCATGCAATAGGGCCCCAAGGACATGATTTGACTCTTGAAAAGCTCTCATAATAAGGAGAGATGAGTTTTGAGAGAGAGAAGGGTTTGAACTTGAAGCTCCTATATATTTTGGGAAGGAAGAATGAGTGGGTGTTACCCACTTCTCCTCTTGGAGAACTTGAGTAGAGATGGTAGAAATAATGAGAAGGGGAGAGGAGTCCACCTCTTGGGAAGGATAACGATCAAAATGGTTTGGCTTGGAGAGGAAAGATGGATACAAGAGTTCAGTCCCTTCACCTAAAAGAAAAGAGATAAGTTCTTCCTATTACTATTTACCCTTATTTATTGGTTGCAAGAAGGTGACATAGTGTATAGATTATGGGTGGAAATAGAAAGTAGAGGACCTAGATTCATGAAATTGGTGTTATGTTAGTTTTATCCCTTGAAAATATGAGTAAAGGCTCCATTCATCATCTTGGGGTCAACATATTTTCTTGCTCGGGGGTGTGGCTAAAGCCCACGAGGCTCCATGACGCCATTATAGTAGGGTGGAGAGCAAGCCTAAATCAGTTGTGTCCTTCATTGTATTTCTTTAAATTTGTTCATGATATGGAAAGTTGTTGTTTTGATGCAACATGGAAGAAAATGGGAAAAAAGCAAACCTAAATTCCTTTTCCTATTAAACCATTGCTTATTTTGTTTATATAATATTGGTAATGCTGCAAGATCAAAAGATGGGTTGCATATATGTCCAATAAAAGGATGAAAAGAGCAAATTCCATTAATGAGCTTTTTTCCCATCAAAAAATTTGTATCAATATAATCTAGTTTTGATCATGAATGAGTATGCATTAAGTCCCTCAAAAGAATACCTCCATACTAGTTGTTTAAATTACAAGTTTGGTTGCAAATCTAAAAAGTTAAACCTGATATTTCACATTTTATGCAATACATTTATAAATTGGGACTCTAGAAAAAATAAAAATAAAATAAAAAGAGTGGTTAATAAGCATGGACGTGATCCTATCATTGTAAGATAGTGAATGTAGATCTGTGCATAGTTAAATTATATCTGCACATACCCTAGTAAGGAGGAGATTGGTTGTATTCTTGAAGCTCAGTTCAAAGGTGAGTAACAATAAAGCTTGTCAGTATAAGAGGCAGTAGTTGTATAATAATATATCCATATGCTCCTTTCAATCTATTCTCTTTCACTTGTGAAGCAGATTAAAAAATAATACTAATATAAATATGCATATACAAAAGGAAAATGAATGCTTGCAGGTAATAGGCTATTCATATCTTTCTTTTGTGAAATATAACGAAAGGAATACGTGCATGTAAAATTTCAACCACCGACTCCTTGTTACTCTTTCATGAGGAAGGAAATACCGTCAGTAGAGGTGGATAAATCAAGAGAGAGTAGTGAGCAGATAGTAAGGTAAAGAAAACAATGGTAGCCATGTCAGGGCATGCTCTATTATCACAAGTTGTCTGTCTTAAATCCAAGGCATTTACCAATGCTCAGAAGCTAGGAGAGTTGGATCGTCAATCACTCGGATGCTTCAATCAACTGGGGCCATCAATACCCAGTCAGCCCCAACACACTTTTCCCCTCATCTCATAGCTTGAGGTGTTAAACCCAGGCATTGGAGAAATCAAATAGTGGTTTGGATAACAACAGTTGCTGAATATAGATGTAACCTCTAAATTCATTTATCAGTGAGCTCATTTTGGTGTATCGAATACCTTGCCCTCATAGACCAGAAAATGATTGTCATAGACGATAGGGATGCAGAAAGAATAAAAATATACGTTCATTACATAATCATCAAACGTTGCAGCTGTATTTCTGATCTGTATAATAATTTTGAGCAAATCCGTCTCAAATCTGCACTGCACCCTGTCATCATCAGAAAGTAGATAAATGAATGAACGAAGAAAAAGATAAAACTTTACGCCTCATTTTCTATTCTTGACTTGATGGTGAATTCATCATTCGGATTGTTTTTTATTTGGTCTGTCAAAATGGACCGAATGCTAGCAGTATTATTATCACCAGTCGTGCCATGTGCATACCTAGTAAAATGTACCAGTTGCAAGAATCGATGTTATAAATGTCATGCCTATGTTTACCTTTTTACCCTTGATATTAATGTTGTGTATCTGTTACTTTAAGTCATATAGGCGAGTCTTTCTCTGTGCAGATATTTTCTCTGGTTAGCCGCGCCTAGCCATAGGGAATGGATGTTGGAAATTAAATAAAGTTGATAATGTGGTGTTGCAAACTTATTGCAGTAAGTGAGGGAAGTCTTGGCCAGAGTCAAGTGTAGAAGAAATAGTTAATGTTCGACCTGTCATTAGCAGTTGTCTCTGTCACCACTTAAGAGAGGCAACATTAAATTTGCTCCCATTTTGTGTTGGTGTGTGCCTATAGCATGAAACCGCAGGTGTCATTGTGGATCGCAGTGTAGATTGAGTAATGAATAATTCTCAACTAAATTTCCTTTCAATATAGGACCTGTACATCAGGTAATCAATACAAGTACTCTGGAGATGATGCGTCTAGAGGAAACACAGTGGAAAACCAGATAAGCATGATGGCGTGAATCATTCAATACCAGTTTGGAATATATGTATAATTATATAGGTCACAATAGTGGTTCAACAAACACCAGGTGACTTATGGGAATTTCTGCAACAATCAGTCAGCTGAATGAGGTAACTAATGTAGTAAGGTGGTTCCTCTAGTACTAAAACATTAATAGCAATAATCGAATTGACCAATGACATCACCTCAAAAAATTCAGCAATCTTAATCTTCAACTACTCTTTGAGGACTGCAACTCTTACGTCAATCATTTCGGGCTGTAACTTGTTGACATGTTGAGGATGGTAACTGGGCTTCACACCATTAGATTGGCAGCAAATATACAACTGTTTGATCTGCACAACTCTTAGGAGTCAAGCGATTAATAAACTCATGTGGTAAGTTTTTTTCGAATCTCTAGTTCCCTGGGAGGCGCTATCAAGAGTTTCCCACGTGAGGAGCCAAAGCCTAATCTCAAGTATAATTTATTTTCCCTTCCTTTAATTTAATTGCATAAACACTCTAGTGATGGGCACCTCCTACGGGGGAATGGTAATAAACTTTAAAATAATGTAATTAACATATTTTCAATGCCAATGCATGCAGGTAAATAATATTATATTTAGCATGGGATGACACTAACTTTATTAGTGAGTAAAATAAAAGTTTGTGAAAGTCATATCTTTGCCACAAACAATTCATGAAATAAAATAATTACATGGTAAAAGTGGAAGGGGGGGAATATATCCCCATATCCTTAAGTTAGATAAGGTTTTTATATAAGGATAAAGTAGGATATTACTTTGGATTCTAAAAGGAGAGAATTCATTTCCTCCTCATTCGATTCTCTTTCTTTTCTTTTTTTCTTTTAAAGGAAAAATAATAACTTGGAAGTAAAGGAAATAGTATATATTTAATTCGTAAAAATCTTTTCTTAAATTTATTTTTTAGAGGGAATAAAAAGGTAAATTCATAAAGATAAATATGTTATTATTTTTTATTTACTTAGTGATTAATTAAATTAATATTAAGTAAGAATAAAATAATATATAAATATGTTATTAATAATTTATTTATTTATCTTGTGAAGTACAAGTAAGTAATTAAATTAATATTAAATATGAATAAATAATTAGACACACAAATTTGTTAATTAATATGCAAATATTCTCTCCACTCTCACATTTGAATTCCAAGTTTTGCTGATAATGTTGACTTCATCAACTTAAGTAGTGGGGCTTAAAGAGTGTAGGGAGAACAAGTAAGATTGTGTTTCATATAGAAGAGATAATTATTTTATTTATCTATAGTTCTAATAATATTTATATTAACTCTAGATAAGGTTTTGTATTACAATAGTTGTAATGTTCATAACATCGTTTCCATCAAGATATTCCACTTCATGGGAACTAATAACATCTCTATTAATGTTGAAGTAATAATGTCATCTATTTGGTTAATGATAATAGTGTTGACACTACCCCCCATTGATCCCTACTAGTTATGTACTCATTGATGGTTTCAAAAAAATAATAGTAGTGTTTTGTCTTAGTGTAAATTTAGGGCATTACATTGTCAAACTATTTGATGAGCAAAAATAAATAAATAAATGTATCCTATACGAATGTTTGAGCCATCTAGAACACAACATTATATTAATTATTGTTTATTTTTGGATTTAAATAATAACACTATTATGGAGGGTTAAAAGTTATTTAAATAATAATATTAAGTGTTGCCTAAAGGATAAATTAGAATGTATATATTCCCAATATCTTTTAGAAATAATTGTTGAAATCGTGACTAAATAAAGAGGTTATCATTATTAAAGTTCCAACGATGATTTGATAATATTATTATTATTAGGCAATTTTGATGCTAGTATTAGTAATGTCTATATATATACTTCCTGAAGTGGCTGGGTAGTGTTTCAATATTGTTCTTATGCTAATGAGATAATAAATTGTTGCTAATGTTTATCAATGCTTAAGAAATGAGGTTCTTGTTATGGTTCAGTCAAATCCAATCTCGAGATCATTCTTTTGCAAATATGCCTGGGGGGCGTATAGGTATTGATAAAATAATACTAACCCCATGTCTACTTGAGATAAAATTGAATGTTGCAAAGAGAGAGATGTAATTAGGAAAATAGATGATGATGGAGTTCATATCTTGAGTGGTAACTATTTAAGAATCCTATAAGCTAGATGTTATTAATAAAGTTAAATGTCGAACATGATAGTCAATCACATCAAGTGTGTGGTTATTAATTGTTGGTGTTGATACCTATGTTTGTTTTTGTTGATAAAAGAAATTGTTGAGTTTTTCTAGCAAAAAAAAATTATGGGCATGACAGGTTTGGCAACTCGGAGTATTGGTACCCATCCGTTGTTAATATATGTTTGGTTTAAATGTGATAGTTTTGTAGCTTGAGCTTTTCCTATACAATGATCATTGAATTCAATCTATATAATGTCCATGTCAACATGTTGTGTACATGTTTTGAATATTCCATCTGATCCATTTACGATACCATCTTGTGTATCATAGTTTCCACTGTAAAATCACAACTAATATATCTTTTTTTAACATAATTTGGTCTGATAGGTTTGTATTATTTTTGAACAATTGTTCTACATTAACAGAGTTATCATGTTCATCAATTGCATTGATTGTTATTAGTTGTCTAGGTAGAGAAAATAATATTTTCTGATTGTGTGCATTAACATCTTTTCTCTTATAAAAAGGAAATGGAAAATTTGGACCAGTAGGTGTAGGACGTAAGCATTTTTTATTCAGGTATGCTATGTCACTATCTGTTTGAGAGTTTGTTTGTATTTTGTTAAGAATATTGATGAAGATTTCATCTTTTTGTCTCATAGTTGTTTGTAAGGTATAGCATTTCATTTTTTCCTAGAAGTTGTATGGAACTAGTTCATTGTCTAATTTTACAATTTGAAACACTGGGTAGTCATGCATAGGTTTTGCTTGATAGAAATCACCACAAAAAATAATGTCTAAGCCACTAAAATATTTAGTAGGTGTTTGCATGATGTCACACAATCTTTTATGTATGCAACGCAACTGTCTTGATCCAACTAATGAGATTTCATCAATAGGGATAATATGCAATTGTTGATATTATTTTGTCAATATATCTAATTTGTCTGAGCTCAATGGAATAGTAGTGGATTTGTTAAATGATATGAATAGTGCCAAGTGCAAAGTTGTTCCTCTAATATTGTAAGTCGTTTTACCTGTGTATGCGAGTAACAAACCCTTTATCTTATATGGGCCACTATCAATAGAGTTATTGTATATACGTAGTAGGCCTTGGTATATAGCTTTGGTAGTGAATTTTTTTCCTATTACAACACCTACTATTAGAAACAAATACAATGGTTCAAGTAATTTATGTTATTTTTTATTATTATGTCCTTTACTATGGCTTGAACTGCTCTTTGTTTAGCATTCTTCGAACAATGTAGTATTTTGTGTTGTCAGCTAAGTTTGGATGTTTAGAAATTTCAAATGGTCTTCTCATTTGTTTGTTGTAGAATTTAAGTTTTATTGTGTCTAGATCTGATTGCAAATTGTATTGTTCATTATATTCAATGTTTAAGTTTTCAGCATTGTTTGTTTCTGTACAGTTCTCATTTTCAATATTGACATCATTAATAACATTGTCCAAATAACTCCATAGCTCATTTATATGGTATGTGTACTTTGCTTGATTAAGTTTTACTATTTTTTCATTAGCAGTGAAAGCCTTTTCCTTGTGAAGCCTTTTTTAATATGTTTTCATTTTTTGGAAAATGGGACAATAGTAAAATTTGTTCCCTATAATATTTCTCGATGTCAACATGTTTATTGTATCTTATATATCGAATAATTTATGGTGTACTTATTTTTTTAATTGTCCTTTTGTTGTTGTGTATTTTACAACAAATTTTAGAAAAACATTTTCCAACATTTTAGGACGTGCAATATAATGGTCAATCAAATTTTTACAAGCAACATTTTGTGATTCATCTGGCTCATTTTTTAGCTGTGTGGAATTTTTCAAAATAAATTTACGATTTTTAGCAGTTGATGTGTCTATGAATATGCATTTCCTTGAACTATAGTTAAGAGGAAGTGAAAGCACAATGTGTACAACTTGTTGAGTAAACATTCATTGTAGGTTGAGCAAAGTATTGCCAAGCTTTTTTATCATTTTAATCACATCAATGTTATGTTCTTTGTGTTTTGTGTGTATTTTGTTAAATTCCTTTGTTATTGAGGCATTGCATTTTGTCATGTATGAGCTACAGTACATTTCTGCGGTATATGCATTTAGAACAAATTGTGCATCTGTATTTGCTTACCATAAATGTGGAATTTTCTTACAAAATGTATTGTTCAAAATGTGAGTTGGCTTTCTTTTCAAAAACATTATTGGTCTAAGCAATGTAGATTGTATGGCCAATATGTATTCTTCTTCATCCATGCTTATGTTCACTAGGAAATCCTCAAAAGATGTAGAGAGATCATAATTTGAACATTCTAAAGTGGATCTAAGTTTTATAGCCAAACACATGTTTCTTTTTTCATCGATGCATGGTTCAAGAATTCTTGTTGTTTTCATTGGTGGTTATGGAAAACCAAAGTGACATGTTTTTTGGTCTTTACGCATTGTTAAGTATGGTGATGTATATGTATTTTAGCTATTTGTTCATTTAAAGTTTCAGTATTGCAAGTTATGTATTTGTCTACAAATTGTTCAATACTAGTATTAGTATCTTTTCCATAAATAGGTGCATCTTTAACCCATATAATGAAACATGATCATGTTCATTTCCTCGATTTTGGAATTTTGTAATTGAAAAGTAGTCCAATACCTTTCTAAAAAATGTCTCATTTGAACATAATAATTGTTTCATTGCATTAATTCTATGTTTATAATAGTGAGTACAAGTGGTTGGATCCTTTTTAATCAAATAGGTAACGTCAACATTAAGCATTTCTTGTTGGATTTCTGTTGATTTGTTTTTGTGTGAGATGTACAATTCTTTCAATGTTTCTTTTAATGGCTCCCAGTTTTGTTTTGCACTAGTGAAAGTTATAAAAAAATTAGGTGGTCCTAACTGTCATATCATTGTGAAAAGATCTCTTCAGGTGTTGCAAATAGTCTGGCGAATTTCTTATCTTTTTGAAATCTACATATCCAATATCTGATTGCAATATTTTTTTAAGGTTTGGTTTGTGCTTCACATCTTTTGCTAGTAGGGTTCTACCTTTTAATTTCCATTTGTGAATTCTTATCCATAGTGTAAAAAAAACTTGGCCAATTATTAGAATTTTAATGGTTTTGAAAAATAAGTTGATGGTATGATAAGCAAATGTTCGATTTGAATTTTATAATTCCCATTGTGCAATTTTTTGGTATGAAATTTTCTTTTTAATTCTTTCATCACGTGGTTCTCCAAATAACAGTGTTGGAAAATTCGTTTCTTCTGCATATTTGTCTTGGAATATTTCAAGAGGTTGTTTTCCTTTAGCAGGTGCAATTTCAATGACTTTTTCTTGTATTGAATGTATAGTTCTTGACTCATTAAATCCATGGATCAAGGTATCCATTTCCATTTTCATTGGATTATTTGTGTTATTTTCTTTGTCACTATCACTTGATGAAGAGTTGATAACTGTAATATGCTCTTCTAAATGGTACAAATGTTGATGCCAACTTTTGTTCAATTTAACATTTTTCATTTTGTGCAACATTGTTTTAAACACAATTCGTTTAAATAATTCATAATAACATTTGGTTGAACTCTTCCTTTTTGGTATGCATTTCTATATTGCAAATGTTTCTTTAATGCAATAGCAATTGTGCATGTTTCATTGGTGGAGCATGGCAACACTGTTTGTATAATGTTCATGTCTATTGGGACATTGATAATTGTTTCATTTAGTCCAATTTGAGGTCTTTTGAATCCTAGTTGCAAAATTTGTGCAAAGGCAAGTCGAAGGGAAACTAGTCTTTCTTCGAGTTTTGAAAGTGTAGTAGTGTATTGTAGTGGCTTATTTGTTTTAATATGTTCTGGTGTTGCATATATTGGTTTTTTTGTTTTTCCTCAATTGGTGGTTACAAAAGTTGCATATTTTGTTTCCATAAAATTCTTGTGTCCTTAATAAAACAGCCCTATGTTTCCATTGTTTGTTAGCTTCGATTTATAATATTCTTTTTGAAATGCAATTGGCCACAAATTGCACATACATGTTTAGGTGTGTCTTTGATTTTTGTCATGTAAGATTCTACTAGTGTTTTTTTTTTGTCCTTTTTGTATGCTTTAGATTTTAGGTTTTTTGTGTCTCTTGTTTTAGTTTACGAAGTGAGTTATGGAAAATAGTGCTAAACCCCTTTGTGAAATGTGTAGAGTTGCAAGTTTTTACTTGTTTACTATTTGGAATGGATTCTTTCAATTTGTGCATACTAATCTTTTGTTTAGGTTTTTTGTGTATCTCTTGTTTTAGTTTACGAAGTGAGTTATGGAAAACATTGTTGAACCCCTTTGTGAGATGTGTAGAGTTGCAAGTTTTTACTTGTTTACTGTTTCAAATGGATTCTTTCTATAGACCCTAAAAATTGTCCTAGGCCTGCGACTTTAATTTCTTCATAATTCTTATCTTCATTTTCATAGTTAAATAATGTTAATTATTCAATTATTCTCTAAAGTCATTTGTCCTCTATTAGTTAAATAACTTTAATTATTTAATTAATTCATTCTTACCTTTATTCTTCCTTGATTAATTAAATAAATATTATTTATTTAATTACGTCGCTAATTAAATTTATCTTCTTTCTAAAATTAAATAAACTATTATTTAATTTATTCCTATGACACTTTCAACTATAATTAAATAATCATTTTAAATTATTTAATTATTCCTTAGCCTTTTCTCCCTTTAACTAAATAAATTTTTATTTATTTAATTTAATCCTGAAATCTAAAATGTTGAATTAAATCATTATTAAAAAGATTTATCCATAGCATATTCCTCTATAATTACATAATCTCTTTGTTATCTAATTAGTCATTTATCACTTATGTCTATATCTAAATTGATCATTCAGTTATCTAGTGAGATAATATTTGATTGTCTCTAACGAACAGTCTTTCTATGTTGATCGCATCGTCAATATTATCTTCTACATGCAATCTTTATTCTTTTGTGTCTCAACTAGTTTCCACCAGTGATTAAATTAAATTATCTAATTTAATCTCCACCATTTATGCTTTATCACTTACACTAATCCTATTGCATGTCACATCTTTTAATCTTAATTGTCGATTTATCTTTCAATCTAAGCCTATCATTCGAAAATCATATTTTCTATAAATTGGCTTTACCTCTATCATTATTACTCCTCTCGAAATCTTATGAGTTTTGGAAGCAACTTTCTTAATCTTCAATGTTTTTCTACTAACACAATTATGAGGCTATACTTGCACACTTAAGAGAAATCTAAGGGAAAATATCATACAACAGCGAAATGGAGAAGTGCAATGAAGGTGATCCATGGAATGCATAAGGGGTTCGGTGAGATCGTTCTTTTGTTTATACTTTATATTCCTTTGTTCTTTATTGTTAGCGTAGGTTTAGTTTAAATTATGCATGTATTGCTTAATTCGTGAATTTTCCTTGTGTTACACTTTCAATTTGTGCATACTAATGTTTTGTTTGCTTTTTATTATTTTTTTTCTGACTGTGTAGGATAAATGTCATTTATTTTTATTATCTCCACTCCACCTGGCTTATAATGTGTATGCATGTTATTGACTTTGTAACATATGACAATGTATACTTTTGTTGGTTGTACACATTTGCAATATACTTTGGTAGGCATGCCACTATTTTCTTAGCAAACTTTAATTTTTATTTGCAAAATGTAGGATAGACAATCAAAACAAAAATCAAATCATTTAATTCCACTTTGTTCAAATGGATCTCCAACTTTTCTAATAAATGATTTCCAATCTACGACACCACAACTAATTTTCAAGTTAGATTTTAAGCATGTTTCAAGGCATTCATTTGCTATGTTGTCTCCATTTAGCATTGCATTGCAAAAGGATTGAGCCATGTAGTGTCTAAGACATTGGCTATCATATTCATTTTTCGCCAAACTAGTAATACTATTGAAAAGGATGTCACCATAATCTGATATTGATAATGCGTTTTTACATAATCTATATATTCTATCTCTTGTTTTATTTTGTGGAAATTTTTTTTGGGAATATATATTTGTTCCAAAATGTTTAGATTAGTGAGCTTGTTGTTCAGGCATCTTAATTTTTTTTCTCAGAAGTGGTTCGAAATGTTCATTTTTATGATCCTGATCATGGAACATAATAGAATATGTTGTACTTTGTGAATTTTTATTGAAACGCAAGTACTTTGTTTTTCTTGTTAAAGACCAAATACATATCTGAATATCTAACCACTTGGATAGCCATTTAATACAAAACAAGTCTCCCCAAAGGCCATACTCATTACAATTTGGCTTTGGAACTGCACATAGTCACATGCATCGTAGATATGTACTAACATCATGAACGCCATGCATTTTGTATAGAGTCTGTGAGTGTAGCTCATATTCAAGTGAAAACAAAGTGTCAGGATCATCAATTGCTAGACAATTTAGAAAATGATCAACTATTCCATTTCTTAGTTCAACATATGTGTATCGCACATGTAACAGTAGTTGTAATGAGTCAAAAAGAAAATCACCTACATTGTATACAAAGGGGATTATTTTAAATAGGTTATTTTCTTCCAATACTATGTCAATTGAGATATCTCCATGTGTGTTTCTTGACTCATAGTTCTCTACATCTATGATACTATCCAATACAAAATTTGGTATTGATAATACATATTTACAGAACTTGGACATTGAACCTATTGACTTATCCTCAACAAATTTTTTTCTCAAGTTACTAATTATTTTTTAGTGTTTAGATTGGTTAATATGTTGTTCCAATGGCTTTCTTTTTTTGGAAACAAGTGGTTCAAAATGTCTATTCAAACGGTCTTCATCGTGAAACAAAATAGAATATGTAGTACTTTCTGAATTTTCATTAAAATGCAAGTATTTTACTTTTCTAGTTGATGACCAAATACATATTTGGATATCTAACCACTTTGCTAGCCATTTAATACAAAATAAGTCACCCCAAAGGCCATACTCTTTACAATTTGGTTTTTTAACTGCAAATAGGCACATACGTTGTAAGTATGTGTTAACATCAGCAATTCTATGCAATTCATTCAATGTTTCAGGATCTAGCTCATATCTATATGAAAACAAAGCATCAACGTCCTTTTTTGCTAGGCAATTTAGAAAATAATCAATCATACCATTTTGCAATTCTATGGAAGTGAAGTGCATATGTAACAAATATTGCAAAGAGTCAAAAAGACAATCCCCTATGTTGTATACAAATGGAATTATCCTAAAAAGTTTATTGTTTTTCAATACTATATCTATTGTTTGTTCTTCATTCCTATTCATTGATTCATAACTTTCTACATCTAGGATAGTATGCAATGTTTTGTTTGGTTCACTTTTTTTTTGACATTTTATGCACAATATAAAAACACACTAGAAATATAAAAACAAAATAGGTATAATATGTTACTTGTCAAATTTTATATTTTGTTGAAGTATGTTTGTAGATGCTCTTGTTGTTTTTCAATGCACACCTTCTGCAAAATAGGAAAATTAAACACATTATCAACTTTCATAAACATGCATCAGTTTCAACTCTATTTTGACACCTAACAAAGATAACTTGAAGTACATGTGGTTGGGGTAGACTTTGATATTGATTTAATCTACATTTCAAGTAGTGGTCAATTTGGCAGCTATTAATGCATTTGACTGAAAGTCATTGAAGAGTTTAACCATGCTTATTCCGTTGCAACTAGACTCATCTTTGAAAAAATAAAGATAAAGAAAATTTTGATAGAATCAGCCAACAAACAGATAACCTTTTTCATTTTGTGGAAAATGTATTTTGTAGTCATCACAAAAATAAAGAATGAATGTTAAATAGGTAAATGATAACAAGGTCTTAAATGGCATGCAAGTTGAACACCTCTACTAAGTACAAAGTATGCAACAAAAATATGTGGCATAAAATCTAAATCTATATGGCTATGCTAATCAGCTCAAAGTCTGTTCTGCCACTTTAGATGGATAGGTTTTTTGTTATGTTTAAGATATTCGTAGCCATGGTCCTCAGGCTGTGGAAATCCTCCACAGCTTTTGTCTTTGACGTATCTTCAATCCTTTAATTAAAGAAAAAGTGCATGATTGGTGCACTTAATTGGAAGCTAATGTTTGGAGAAAGTCATTACTAAAAATCAAGATGGCTTTGAACCATACTATGCCACCAGTTTTTTGTTATATAATCTTTATCTTGTGTCTGAACGAAATTTTAATGCTGCCCGCGGGCACACCCTCAAAGACCTGTGTTTGTAGTTTTATGGTAATTATTTCAGTAGTTATTTTAATCTTGAGAGTTGGTCTAAACTGAAAAATAGTTAAAATTCTTGTTTTTCATATTAAACATTATCACAGGTGTTGGCTGCTTGGGTTTTCCTCAAATATTGGATCTACTACTATGCAACCTGTTGGAAAGTTGTCAGACTACCACACTGATGTTTAATGATCTCTCTCTTACTTTGAATATATGATACTTCTCACCCTTTTTCAAAAAATAATAGATCTAGTTAATTGTGAACATATCTTGTTACTCAAATATTAATATTACAAAAGCTTAAGATAAAATCTATCTATTTTTCTGATGAACACTTATGGCTTAATATTGGCTCAAAATCCTGAAGTAAAAGATGCACCTCACTTATAAATGGCTAAGTTTACAAGGAAAAAGAATACAAATGGCTCTCTACCCATGGAAAACATACCTATATCCATGCTCGGTCTAAAATTACTCTTCCATTACTAAAAAGAAAGCCAATATTTATGAAAATTGATACAAACATTGCAACTAACTAACTAATGATATTTTCTCTGTCTTTCACAATCCTAAAAAGTGAAAGCTATTCCAACCGCACCTTTCCTGTTAACTCTTCTAGATTGAAATTGATTAAAAACTTAAGAAAAAAAAAATTGAAGGGATCTCATAAACATCTAAAATTCCATCAGTTTTTTCTTTTTAATTAAATGGCACTGTACTCATCCAGAATTTTTCTATTCTGTTCACTTTGAATATAACCTTTTATTAATGAAACAAGCAATTACATATATTCGAGAAACAGTTGAGTCTACAAACATTGCGAAATCCAAAGAGCTTTGTAGTTGCTTTCGAAATATACTACATAGTATTATTTTTTAAATTAGCTCAATATAATTACCCATTTTTCTAAATTATCTTGTGGATGATATTTGCAGGGTATTTTAGACATTACCACCACTGAAGTTGTTGATTTCATTGTGGGAGGCATGGCATGTAATGAACAGAGATTTGATACCATTCTTCAGTAGAAGATTCCTTTAGTATTAAGTGTAGGGGCCTTGGATATGGTTAACTTTGGACCTAAAGATACAATTTCATCTAATTTCAGTCATCAGAAGTTTCACGTACACAATAATCAAAGTAAAAGCGAACTCTCCTTAATGCATTTTCTTCTACCATCTTTTTATATGTTTTTTGTTCTCTTGCTTCCATCTTTTTGAAGTGCTATAATATGCAGTGTTGCTTCACTTTCAATGTGATAGCAAAGCAACTCGTATTTTTCAATTATTTTAGCCCCTTTGTTTTATCTTGCAACTTCTCTTGAAGTAGAGTTTTGGGAAAAAATAATGTCCCAAAGCTTTTAGCAGCAAGATTCTGATTATTATGATTTAGATTAACATGATCCTAATATCTACTAATGTCAAGAATTATTGTGTCACATTTTGAATTTTTCTAATGTTTGGAGGTATTTTTCAACCTTAATTTCGCCTTTTTCAAAAGGTAACTCTTATGCAAACTACTATGGAGTAGAAAAGAAAAATCGCTAACAAGGGCACGTCTATTTTGGATGCTCTTGGAAAGCATTTCTATGATCCACAAGCAATAGGCACTCTCAGAGATGAGTTACAAAGATCCATTCAAAAGACCTCTTACACACAGGTGAACCTTTGGAATTTGAAACATTATTTCTGTTTATAAGTTTTCTTCTATGTTTATATCTATTTAGGATTAAAAAACCTTCTAGATTATCATATCACCTAACAAACATGTATGCCTGATTTTCTAAGATTTTAAATAGTTTTGACTTGTATTTCTTGGCAAGTTTGAAGACTAACATGATAAAGGTTGGATTCTTCCAAAAAAAAGAAATTGGAAAATTGGGAGCTTACAAGAAATTTTAGCTTGTTATTCAAGAAATGCAGCTGAATTTACTGAGACTGCACGCTTAGATCCAATGCAGAAACGTTCCATTACAGAAAGTTGGGCATCAACCCCGCATTCTTATCTGCAACAGCCATTCAAATTTTAAGCCATCATTTTTCAATAAAGTAGAAAAATAGGAAAAAAAAACATGACTGCTATTTAATTTTTTTGACTCAGCCAGAATAGATCATCTAAGTCCTGGGTACTAAGCCTCTTATACCACAAATATGGACAGGAATACATCTCAAAAATAAACTATTTACTCTCGCTAGTGAACTCAATATTGTAACTGTTAGTTTTTAAGCTCTGATTTTCAAACTCTCCAAGTTGACATAGCATCCAACTTATAACGGTTTTCCAATCTAGTCCAGCAAGCAATGTCCTTCCCATTTGCCACTATTATTGCAACTATGATGATGGAACTATATAAATCATCATGGATAAAACTCTCCTTGTTAATTATATTTGAAAAAATTCAATTTGTCAAATATGTTTTGTTTTATAATTTACATGTATACTTTATATAAAAATAAAACTTTCAATAATTATTAATAACTAGTTAAAGAAAAGACCTTGTCTATAAAAATAAAACTTTCAATAATTATTAATAACTAGTTAAAGAAAAGGCCTTATCTATAAATTAGGAAATGTCATATATAATTTATTAAAAGTTAAAAATTATGAAACAATATAAACAAGAGCTATAGAGCAGCGAAGTTCCTGCCTAAATGTTTAAGAATAGTCTTGTTTTTATTTGTTGTGTTTGCTACGTTTTAGCAACATTGTTGATATCATAACAACTTAATAGTAATCTTGAAATTTGTCAGATGGTGATATGTAATACCATAAACAATATCAGGAAATTGCAAAGTAGGTGATTTTTGACAATACAACCGATGTAATCATATATCTTGAAAGTCTCCAAGTATAGTGTTTGAAGAACACTAAAGATTTTAAAAGTTTCTTTTAATTAGCCGACTGATGTTGGTAGAAGCGTTGACCTCAAAATAATACATAGACATATCATGAAATATTTTTGAATAATGCATGATTTCATGAGCAAAAGAAATTAAAATTGCAATAAAGATGGGGTAAAAAGGCCAATTCAAGTAGTAAGGAGGGCTATGTTGAAGGTAGAAAGGGAAGGAACATGCCTGGTAGGAGGAAGAAGTCACACCACAAAAGGAGAAATGAGATGGCGCATAAGGGGGTATCATTAAAATCTGAATTAACAATTTTTGGGGGTTGGACGAATTGGAGGTGTGGCGGAGAAGTGAGGCTGTGCCTCATGAGTAGGAGATAAAAGGAAAAAAATTAAACAATCCATGCCAATGAAAGTAGAGAGGATTGCACAATAGATTGGAAGAGAGCTGAGTAGGAGGTGTTATTCAAGGAATAGGAGTGTGTATGTTGATTCCTCTATAAATAGTAGGTTAGGACTACATAATAGAGTGGAAGAGAACTGAGTAGGAGGCGCTATTCAGGGAATAGGAGTGTGTATGTTCCATCCTCTATAAATAGTAGGCTAGGTGTTTTGGGTTTGTTATCTTTTAGTTTGCTTCATTCTTTTAATTTTTTGTTCATCATGTGTTTTCTTATACTTCACAACTAGTGACTCTATTACCCATGGACAGTCATAAATCTTGTGTTTTGGGTTCTTTAGCATCCTTTATAGTATTTTTCCCTAGTTAGAGCCAATTGTTACCTCATGTTTCATCAAATCCTTTTGAGCCTTGCTAAAATTTGGAGAATTTCATCATTAGTCATTCGGTTTCTATAAGGTTCTTAGAACCTTGTCAATTTTTGACAACATTTCACTAACCATGTATTATCCTAACAACTTGTTAAAGGTTCATATTATTTCTGATGTGTTGGTCATCACTTAAGTTATAATAATATCATCAGATTTTGATGAGATTTTTAGAACCTCATTGGGTTTCGATAATGTTTTTCCTAACGTAGTCTAAAGGCAACACAAGTAGGGAAAGCTGACCCATTCAATCAAAAGTGGAGAAATTGAAGACAATAAAGAAGCATTTAGGAACTTTATTGAAGGTTTTGAAACCTTTGTTAGAAGTTGAAAGGTTTTATAAACCTCATTAAACTCCAAAGGGTTGCCGCATCCTTGGGATGGTGAGTTATTTTATTTTGGCTTCTATGGTTTCACAATCATCATCAAGACTCGACATGGTTTCCACAACCAAGTCCAGAGTTAAAAAAATTTAATACTTTTGTTCCACCATGAGCTCTCATAAAAGTTTGGAAAGATCGAAGGCATTGAAGTTTAATTTTGGAACTTTCTAGAGGTTTTGAAACCTCTATAAAAATTCAATAAGGTTTCCACAACCTTGAGAAAAGTTGTCAAAAAATAATTCGAAAATAATTATAAGTTCTCATTTGAAGCTTATATTCTGAATTTGGAAGAATATCGAGTAGATTGTGCAAACGAATTTGAAGTAAGGAGAAGAGGATGGATGAGGTTGTCACTAAGGTAGATTGTAACTTTCAGATTAAATTGTGATATCTAGGGTATCGAAGATAATGACTCTAATCTAGTTGATCATATCTTCATAGAATGCATACAAATCCAACCCATCCTACCAATATATTGGATTTTTAAGGAAATATAAACCATTGAGGCTAAGATGGAAATAGTACTTAGGTGAATAAAGGAATGGGTAATGAAAAAACCCACCCCTTGGAAAGCTAAGCAAGCTACAAAGAAATCATAGATTAGTTAGAGGAGGTCTTCATCACTTCAAAAAATGGCATCCACAACATAGTAGACTACCTCTAGAGGTAGTGGAGATGATGTTGAGGATCCCTTAGGAAGTAGGAATTTGGAAAATGCTTGTGAGGTATCTGATACATCTCCTCTCAAAAGGTCACTTCAATTTTATTTTCCAAGAACTAGTAATGTCCCTACACCTTCATCTATCTCATGGTTAGAACAATATTTAACCAAGAAAAAAAAGGTGGTTGACTCAAGTCTACCCAATAAGGATATTGTGTCTCAATTAATCCAAAGAATGCCACATGTCAAAAACCTAAAATCACATCTGAATTGTTGAATGATCCCTCCTAGGGAAATATGTATGTTGAGGTTGCTCATCTCTCCACTCAAAAAGAGGCTAGTCAAGTGATTGCAAGTGATTTTAGTATCGCTAGGATTAATTTGGGACCCTCTACAAGAGATTGAGATGTCCACAATTTTTAGGTGTCAACTGCTAGGCTTGTAGAAATTATAGAAAAAGACAAGTAGAGAAAAAACCAGTTAAAACAATAGATTAATGCTTTAACCAATTATTTAAGATATCTTGTTAACCTTTCTACTCAACCCATAGGCCAAATTGAAGTACATTTTGATCATTTCTCTATTTAAAGTGGAAAAGAAATGATTGATAAGATTCATGTTTAAAGTCTTATGGGAAGGTCACAAAATATTGGACCTTGAGGATATGTTCGTAAGGGGAACAAAGGTTGTCACAAACATGAAGAAAATATGTGAGGATATTAAGGTATTGAAGAAAGAGATTGATAGTGCACCACCCGAGCCCAATATTGCCTTGTGTTTTTATTTGGTTTTATTTCTAAATAACTTAAGGTCTTGAGAAGTTTAAGGGGCTCTTAACTTCTTCTTTTAAGTTACTTTCAAGAAGCAGTTACTCTTGTAAATGTATATAAACTATGATGTTACCGAAATAACTTCTTAAGAGAAATTTTTGAAAAAGGGAAATGGATAGAAAGTAATTCAAATAGGAAGAGGAGGTTGTATGTTTGTGAGGTTATAGTTTTTGATAAATGAATGAAATGAAATCCATGTTATAGTTTATGCATTGTGATTGGTTTCATTGGTTATTGCATTTTTGTGTGAATGTGAGAACCATTTCTAGTATCTAATCTTCTCGAGTTTAGAATTATTTTTGGTTGATAAATTTACTATTTTATGCTTTGTGGAATGCAATTAGTCTATGTTTTGATTGTTTTCTTACAAATTACATTTTGTTCAATAAAAGATTCACTAGTACAGCATTTTATTGATTTGTGTTGCTCCTATTATTTCGACCTTTCTTTCTTTCTAGTTAAAAGCATACCCATGCTAAAGTTTTTTAAAACTCAGAGAAGAACTCTAATGAGGGAGTTGTGTACCTCATAAAATTCAGAGGTAAATTATTTATATTCTCTTATTAAACGAGGGAGTTGTACCTCATAAAATTTAGAGGTAAATTATTCCATATAGAAATAATTTACCCATCTGTTGGTTAGTAATTATTTATATGATTGAACAATAGAGAAAAAAGTTGAAAATTTCAAATAGTGAATAATCTATTAACTAACACTATTTATATTTGAGTTTTGTGGGATGTAATTTTTTTCTAAATATATATGTTAGTTGTATTTTAGTTTTTATTATTTTTATATGTTTGGTGTGTTTTAGTTTTTATTAATCATGTATGTGACTCCTTAATAGGTTTTTTTCACACACTTAAGCTACTTTATAATAAAGAATTTAAAATGTTTAAAACAAAAAAGATAATAAACATGCAATTTTGTATAGTTTTACTCATATATTTAATATAGGTTAGCTATCATATACAATAGTTATAGTTACACACACTTTTTTATTTTTCAACAAGTGTTTAGTTTATTGACTAATATTTTGAGAAGTGTATTATAACAAAATTGGCTCTCACTTCACAAGTGTGTATAAAACACCTATAGTCATTTACACATTAAATAATTAATATTTAATAATAAACATAATAAGGACGTCATTTAATTTAATAATTAAGATGTCATATTAAGTGAAAAAATTGTCTAGCAAAAAATAGATGAAATTAATTTTTTATAATTGTTTGCATATGTTGTATTATTTATTTTATTACTATAGAACATTAAAAAATTGCTAAAAAATAAATAAAACTAATTCTTGAGTAAATGTAAATAGTGTTTGTTTTTCTTTATCTATCAACTTACATATTTATGTATTGATGAAACTATTTATTTATTTAGTAGTTCAATAGATGAAAATAATTCTTAGATAAAATTAAAATGTGTTTGTATGCATGTAATAAATAAAATAATTATGTCATAAAATAAAATAACTCTTAAGTGGAGATTAATATATCTAAATAGATTATTTAAGATATCTATAGTAGTATTATTAGTGTTCATGATTAACTATATTTCTTAAAATACATTTATTTGAAAGATATGATATATATCTATATTGAAATATATATCTTAATTGTGTGTTCTTTATCTATCAACTTACATAATTATGTATTGATGAAACTATTTATTTATTTAGTAGTTCAGATAGATGAAAATAATTCTTAGATAAAATTAAAATGTGTTTGTATGCATGTAATAAATAAAATAATTATGTCATAAAATAAAATAACTCTTAAGTGGAGATTAATATATCTAAATATCTATATTAATTGTGCGACATATGTTATATAGATTCCTCCAAATTGATATATATTTAATATCTAAAATATATATACTAATTTATTAGTTCCTAGAGGGAAGTCTAGGCACACCCAGAATTTAAGTTCAATCTATTATCAATATTATCAATGTATAGATGCGAATTATATAACAAAATATATTTCAAAAATCAATTCTCTTGAATCTAATTGGTACACAGTTTTCACCCGATATAAGCGATTTTAGCGCTTCCATTACTTCCATTACGATTATTATGGAATGGTGGGTAATAAAAAAATATTCAACTAATTTTTAGGAAAAAATTTAAACTCTTCAAAATTTATTTACTTGTTTTTAAATCTTATTTACATTTGTATTCTAATAAGAATTAAAAAATAGTTGTTTAGTTAAATACATCATATACTATAAAGATATGTTTAACAAAAATCAACTTATAATTATAAAACACTATTTTGCACCAAAAATAATTATTATAAATTAATAAGTCTGCTCTTAATGAAATATAATTGCCTACAAAGTTTGGACCATAAGGACGATTAATCCAGTTCCACTATCATAGTTGTGATGATAGTGGAACGGTTCTATTTTATTTTTATTTTTTTCACTTCATGAATATAACTTAAACTTATTTAAATTATTTATTTTAATGTTCACGGTAATATTATTTAAATTTATCGATTTAAAGTTTACTGTTAGCTGATATAAGTGGTAAATAGTGCTTTAAATAATTTATTCAAATAAGTTTAAATAAATTATTTAAATAATAAACTTATTTAAATAATTTATTTAAACTTCAATCTTTTATATGCAAATAATTTACTAATTTGTTTATTATTTGATTTAATATAATATAATAAATTTATAAATTTAAACAATTATTGAATTAACTGTCTTTATTGGTTTAATAGTGATTTAATTATTTATTTAAAAACTTATTGTTATATCAAATTATTTAAAACTTTATAATGTAAATTCAATGGTTTAATATAATATTGAATTTAGTTTTAAATAAGAATGTGGTTTAAACAATTTATTTAAATTCTTAATAGTGTTTACCTTTATATTTTAATACTTACTAAAATATCACATTCTTATTTAAATAAATTATTTAAAATTGATTAACTTATTTTTTATAACTTTTATAAATAAATTGTTTACTATTCACTTAAATTACATTTGATGTGTTGTACAAATAATTCAATAAATTATTTAAATAAATTTTTAATAGTGGTTTAATAAATTATTTAAACCACTATTAAGAATTTATTGAGCATATAAATAAATTATATAAATCAATATTTATAAAAAAAATAGAGATGCAATTTTTTTTGGACGGATTTTTAGGAATAGTAGGGAGAAAGCTTTTTTTTGCAATTTTTATAGGGCAGTTTTTAGGCCACTTTTCATTACTTTGAGTGCTACATGAATGCTATAGATTAACTAATTTTGTTATTGGTTCTTTAGATTTTTGTATAACATGAAATTTCAAATTTTGCTCAATAACAGTTTTGTCAAATGGAATTTGCTGAAAAAATTAAATTAAATTGTCCAATAAGATCTCATTTATCTGCCAGGAAATTTAATAATGTTCTTTTTTCATCTTCCTAGGGGTTTGTCAAGAGAGATATGTTTGGAGATCCCCAAGTTTGGCAGAAAATGATGAAAATGCCTTGAATGGTACCAACAGTTTTTAATGAAAACCTAAACCCTAGAGCTACGTATTTCTTCTTGAATTTGTAACCGTGTAATTTAAGCAGGAGCCAAGTGATTTTGTAATTTATGTATTATGTAAATAATATGGAAATTGTGTTTGAATTTTTATGTTATGGATGTAGCATTGTATAAGTTGTTTTCATGCTTCCTCTACAACCAGTAACAATGGCGGGATTTAATTTTATATGGAATTTTTTTAAAATGCAAATTTTTAATTAATTATTATCTTCTGCTACAATTTTCCTTAAACTCCTTGCATTTTATATGTCTGGTGACCATCAAATCCTTTTCTATAGAACACTCATCTCTATCTCAAAAACATTTTCTTATTTTTTGTGTTATGAGATTTCTTTATCACATTCAATTACTATTTCAACACAAATTTTAAATATTATGAATTTTTATTGGGAATTTGTTGACTAAGAAAATAATGCATCTGTTCAAAATCATCTCTGGAAAAACTGCCCAAGTTTATAAAAAAAATTAGGATTTAATTTGTCATTGAAAGATTAGACACATTTTGGTACTAAATGTTTTAAATACTAGACAAAACCACTGCTTCAATAGAGTAGAGTGGTAGTTGCATAACTATTAGGGCAATATGTATCCATTGGGGTGGTTGTAAAACTACCGAGATGCTTATGAAACTAAGTGTACATTAACCAACATTTTCTTTACCAACTAAAAAATACTTTTTTCTCCAAATTTTCTTTTCTCATTGACTTCACTTGCTCTAGAATCTAGATTTCCCCAAGGTTGTCTTCATTACTGAGAAATACTTTATGGATGCTAAACTAATGAATGCAAGGATACCGAGTCTTGAGTATCAACATTATTATCTATCCACTCCATTATTTTTTGTTGATTATCTAATGATAATCAAACTAATATATCATTAGATTTATTTGTATTTATATATTATTAAAAAAAATACAACTTTGTATCAAATTTTAAAATAGAAAGATACTTTATCACTATCTAATTAAAATAATGATAATATAAATTTATCTTTCATATCATTAAATTTATTCATTATTGAAATAATATAAAATTTAATATATTTTATAAATTTAAAATGTTGAGCTATTGTAACTTTTCTTATACTTTGTAATGAAATGATAAATTATTTCCTTGAAATTGAGATGTTGAATTTTTTATCTAATAGCAATTGAGATCAACCATATTTTATATTTTTTTTATTATTAAAAATAAACCTTTTCCTCTTTTAACATTAAAAACAAAAATTAGACAAAATATGTTTGTTTTGTTTTCAAAAGATATAATTAACAAGATTAATTTAATATATTAGGTGTTAATTTAATTTAATATATAATCTAATATAATATATATTAAATTATTAAAAAGATAATATATTACATAATTTAAAATTATAATATTATTATCTAATATATTAAATTATATTTTAGATGGTATATATGTTACATATATATTGTATATATATTATAATATTATAACATGCTGTTAAAATTATATATTATATATTATATATGTTACATATGTCTTATATAGTATATATATTATTATATTATAATATGTTGTTAAATTAATAATATAATATATTAAAAATATATTATTTATTTTTATTTGTTATTAGATTATTTTATATATTTGAATTTAATAGAATGGAAAATATAACAAGTAAATAAATTTTGAAAAGTTTAATTTTTTTCTTAAAAATTAGTTGAATATTTTTTTATTACCCACCATTCCTAATAATCGGTAATGGAAGTAATGGAAGCACATTAATTGCTTATATCGGGTGAAATTTGTCTATCAATTAGATTGAAGAGAATTGAATTTTGAAATATGTTTTGTTATATAATTGACATGTATACATTGATAATAGATAATAAAAATTCAAATAGAAAAAATATTTTAGCACTCATTGGTATAGAATTATCAAAATATGTTTTGTTATATAATTGACATGTATACATTGATAATAGATAATAAAAATTCAAATAGAAAAAATATTTTAGCACTCATTGGTATAGAATTATCAATAACTAGTTAAGATCTTGGTGGTGCCTATAGTTCCCTCGCAGGAACTAATAATAATAATGAATTCAACTATTCAATCATTATAATATTAATTAAAATATGCAAAAATTAATAGTTAAAAATAATTTAAAATTTTCATATTAACTTACAAATTTTATATTATGAGATTATATAAATAATTTATTTAATTTTAATGATTTATAATAAACTTTATATTTTAAATAATTTAGTTTTTAAAATTAAATTTATATTTTCTACTTTGACTTTTTTAGAATAATAGTTATATATTTTGTATGCAATAAAAATATTTTAATAATATTCAAGTAAAAATTATATAGTATTTAACATTATATTTAAATTAATTTTTTATTGCATATACTTTAAATATATATAAATCTAATATTATAATTGTTTAGATACAAATGAATTTTTTTACTATGGAATGTGAAAACTTAGATTAAGTTAATTGTTAAAACACTATTTAAACTTGGATGAATAGTAAACAATTTTAAGATTAAATAGATAATCCACAACAACACCAATTTCATAAGTGGAAAATCTGCTTATGGCTCAAAAAAATTTAGCCAATAAAATCGAGGAAAAATAATTTTGGAATTTGAAAAGTTAAAAATTGTGTAGTTTATTTCCAACCCCCTTTTTTCATGGCTTATTTTTAACTCCTAATAGTTGCTCCATTAAAATAAGGAAAGATTCCAAATTATCATGTTCCCACATGGTAAAATTTATGCATGGGAAGACACTCCAACTCCTTAAATTTAAGCAAAAAACACATTTAAGCGGCCACATGGGGACATGGGGTAACCAATGCCCAATGCCTATATTTTAGTATACTAAATGCCTATATTCTAGCTTAATGAGAGGAAATGAAGCTACATGTTAAATACAATTTACATATATTTTATAAATATTAACATATTTAGCCAATAGGCTATACATATAATGTGAGATTTGAGCATGAAACAAGTATCATCAAACCATTGTTGCGTCATCAATAAAAAAAATTCAACTATTGTTTAAACCAATTGTTAGTTCCTGCAGGGAACTATAGGCACGGCCAAAACTTAACTAGTTATTAATAATTCTCATTTTAACCAATGAGAACTCAAGCATTTTTTCTATTTAATTTTTTTTATCTATTATCAATGTATACATGCCAATTATATAACAAAACATATTTCAAAATTCAATTCTCTTCAATCTAATTGGTAGACAAATTTCACCCGATATAAGCAATTAATGCGCTTCCATTACTTCCATTTCACGAATTTTCTATGACCATAATCAAAAAAAATTATTTACTTGTTTATTAAAGTTATTCTTTAAATAAAATTGGTGTCTTATACATCTTTTACATTAATTTTTCTATTATGGTAGATTAGTCTATAAATATTAAAAAATATTTTTTATTAAATGCATGTACCTATCTTACATGATTAAAATCAAAATTTATGTCCATGTTTTTATATAGTTAAAAAATAGTTTACTGAATAAATAACTATATGTTGTTCTCCCATTTATTCACTTTTCTATACATAGATATTATATTTAATATTTAAATGCATCTATCTATCTATTTAAATAACTCTATAATAAATAGAAATTTGATACACAATTTATTTCATTTATGATTCAAGTAAAAAAAAAAATTATAAGTTGGTATTCTAGTCTATAAATATTAATAACTAATTTTCATTAAATACATCTATCTATCTTAAGTTATTAAAAGCAAAATTTATATCCATATTTTTATAAAGTAAAAAAATAGTTTACTATTAAGTGAATAAATAACTATATGTTATTTTCCCATTTATTGATTCCATTAGTTATTTGAATCCTAAAATCAAGATTGTAAAGTGCTTTGTGCCCTGCTGTTAGGTCTAAATCTATCACAGGCTTTGTCACCAATTAGATGCACCTTCCACCAAGCAGGTACTTATCATTTTTGACATTGCTAAAATTTATCAAATACAACTAATTAAAATATAACAATTCTATTACTATTTGGCAGGAACTTCGCTGCCCTGCAGCTCTTGTTTTTTAATGGTAAAAGTTTTCAAAATATCAAATAAAAACCTCCAAAATCTCACTTATCACATAAAAGTCAAATAAATATTAATTTTACAAGTGGATAGGAACATTCTATTTTCATTTGAAGTGTTTTTTTGTCAATTTGATGACAACTTTCTTATTGCCTTATGTTTTAAATCTTTATGTAAATATTTCATAATTAGATAATACTTAATTTCTTTAAAGAAAAAATTTAGATTTGTCTAAGTTTATTTCATTCCATTATTTAGCATAGTTTGTTATTAATTGTTTAATCCAACCACATGCAATTAGATTTTGCAGCATCCATGCACAAACACATACTCTCTAACATATTGACATACATATAGTTTTTTATTGACGTAATCCTTGAACCTCCTTTAGATGCAAGTGTTAGTAATACAAAATTTACATAATCATTTAAAATACATACCTATATTCTAGCCTAGTGGAACAAAATGGTGGTTACATACATTTACATATATTTTGTAAATATTAATATATTAATACAAAATTTAAATAATCATTTAAATATTTTATTACACCGAAAGGTGTACCACTACAATCACAAGCATTTGCTTACATAAAAACTTGTGATTAAATCTCAGCTGCAATGAAAATCTTGGTTGTTGATAATCTATATAATAGATAATGAATGGAATAAAGCAAAGAACATGGTCTACATGGTTTGTTATGTCGCGAATAATAGATAAGGAACATAATGGAGCAAAATAAATGGTCTACGTGGTTGGTTATGCCACAAATAAAGGAAATCAAGTATTGACATGTTCAGCAACATCACTCGAATGTGAAAAATCTTTAGTAAGAAAGCACGCGATGGCTTCATGCGGCAACTGGGTGCGAGCTAGGGCCCGCGTGCCCTAGCTCTTCCTTGCTATGCTCTGCATGTGCTCGGCGGCTGTGTCTGTGGTCTGTGCTCGGGGGGGTCTTTGCTGGTGTTCAAGGTGCGCGGGTCAGTTGGGGAGTGCGACCTTTGTCTGGCTCGTGGGTGGGCTTCGATTCCTCTATTTTCTGCTCAGCGTTTCTCTTGCAGGTGGGGTCTTGGGAGCTGAGGCTATGGGCCTCTTGTCCCACCTCTCTCTCTCTCTCTTTTTTGGTGTGGATCGTGCTATTTGGTCCATGGAGAATCGGGGTTTTGCCCTGTCTCAGGCTTCTCGTGGGGATTTGGAGATGGTGGAGCCATCTTCTTCGTTGCATGCTGGTGTTATGGATCAGTTGGGTAAACCCCAATCTGGGGATGGGGTTTCCTCTTCAAAAGGGATGTTTCGAATTAAAAAAGTAAATGGATGTCTAGAGAGATCCGAGGATCATCCAGTTTTGGTCATTCAACCTGAACAAGTCTCAGAGGATGTTGATTATTGGTGTAATCATGCACTTATTTGCAAATTTTTGGGCCTTTCTCTTTCTCTACCCATGTTGGATTCCTGGGCACATCGGGTTTCGAACCCTAAAGGTGATATGGAGATTATTTTGGCAGCTAATAACTACTTTCTGGTTATCTTTTCAAGCATGTTGGATAGGAATAGGGCTTTTGAAGGAGGCCCTTATTTCTTTAACCAGGTTGGGCTCTTCATCAAGCCTTGGCACATGGGTTTCTACTCCGCTAAAGAGATTCGCGTGTTCCTATGTGGGTTCGTTTGCCGAGGCTTCCTTTGGAATTCTGGAGGGAGGATATTCTCCACTCAATCTCTCTTCTTCTTGGAATACCTCTAGGTTCGGCTTCACAAACTAAAGATCGTAAGGTAATTTCTTTTGCTCGCATTTGTGTTGAAGTTGATTTAAATAATCCATTACCAAACTCTATGGAAATTCGCTTGGGATCCTCTTCTTGGATCCAGAAACTGGATTATGAGACCCTACCTTTTAGATGCAGAATTTGTCATGAATATGGTCATTTACACCGCAAATGCCCTAGATTTAAATCCTCCACCTTGGCTGCCTCTGAGCCTCCTAGGGGGGACAAGGGAAAGGATCTGATGTCTAATGAATCTGTGGATAATGAGGGTTTTATTCCGGTTAAGTCCCGTAACAGAGGCAAAGGCAAGAAGAGAACTTGGCTAGATAGACAGAATGAAGGTACTTTCAACAGGTTTGATGTTCTTGATGATTTGGTCCAGGAGGAAGGTATTCCAGTTGAACTCTCTTCTGGGGCTAAGGGCCTGCATGAAGTTTCAGATGAGAATGTGAAGAAAGAGGATCAGATTTTATCTCCAGAGGTCCATTAGGTAGATCAAATGGCTATGGATTTGCCTTCTCAAGCTCAGGATTTCAGGGTTCTCCAGGGGTCACAGATTCCGAAGTGCTCTGTTGTAGTGGCCCATGATCCCCCTACTCCTAAGGGGGCCTCAGATTCTGTAAAAGGTAACAAAGCTCCTCCGGTTTTAGGCTTACATCAGAAATCCTTTAAGAAGGGGCCTCTTGATAAACCGTCAAAGAGTGGAAGGAAGACTGATCAAGAGAAGGTTAAGATTATGGGTGATACTTTGGTTGAGTCTGGGTCTGTGAAACACATTGATTCCCATTTCTCCCACCCTCATAAATGATTGTTTTATCATGGAATGTAAGGGGGTTGAACAGCATCCCTAGACAAAAGGTTGTTCGTAGATTAATTGAATTGCAATCACCTGATGTGGTCTTCATTCAGGAAACCAAGCTTACTGTTGATGGTTTGGCAAATTGTGCTTCGCATATCTAGCCCCAAGGCAATTGGCAGGGGGTGGGTGCTTTGAACAATGCAGGGGGGGTGGCTTGCTTCTGGAACCCGAGGAAAGCTTCCCCCTTATGGTGGATGTCTAGCCGGTCTTCCATTTCTTTGGTGGCCTCTAGTTTTGCAACTGGAGAAAGGTGTCTTTTATCTAATATTTATTCTCCAACTGATCTTACAGGTAAGACAAATCTCTGGGCTCACATTCAATTCATTCGGGCCTTGGACTCATTTCTCCCATGGATTATGGCTGGTGATTTTAATGCTGTGACTTGCTTGGATGAAAAACGTGGTGGGTTAGCCAGGTTGGACCCTTCTGCAAATCTGCTTAGGAATATGATTGGTTCCCTGAATCTCATTGATGTGAAGCCAACCAATGGTGTCTTTACATGGAACAATAGGAGATGTGGTGTTGAGGCTATCTCAGAAAGGCTTGATAGATTTTTTGTCTCCTGCTATTGGTTGAATAGTAGGTTGATTACTAGTTCAGAAATTCTTGATTGGAGGGGCTCGGATCACTGGCCTATCAAGCTCTCTGTGACCGTTTATGGTGTCACCAAGAATCCCTCTTTCAAATTTCAGTTGATGTGGTTAAGAGATCAGTCGCTGCATGATCTTATATTGGATTGGTGGCATGAGGGGATGCCTACCCATGGGACAGCCATGTTTACTTTTAGTAAGAGGCTCCAACATGTGAAGTTCAGGCTTAAGAGATGGAATAAACAGTATTTTGGGAACCTACAAGCTCAGAAGTTGGCTGCCCAGTCCAAGTTGGATACTATCACTCGTCAGATTCGAGATCGGGGGTTGACCTCTGCCCTTAGTATGGCTGAGTCCTTGGCTCTAAAGGGATTAGAAGAGTGGGAACTTCGGGAAGAGATCTTCTGGAAGAAGAAATCTCGTATTGATTGGCTTCAGGAGGGGGATAGGAACACTGCATTCTTTCATAATTTGGTTAAGGCTCGGAGACAGGGAAATTCTATCTCCTCTCTTGTTACACAGGATGGGGCTCAGCTCTCTTCCTATGCTGATATTTTCAGGGAGGCAGTCAATTATTTTTCAAACCTCTTTTCTAGGGAGAATCTTAATGCTCGGGCTGAGGAGCGGGCCATCATGGATTGTATTCCCCACCTGGTCTCTGCTAAGATGAATGGGGCTCTTTTATGTCCTATCTTGTTACTTGAATTGGAGAAAGTGGTGTTTAATATGAAAAAGGTAAGGCTCCTGGACTGGATGGGTTTTCGATTGAGTTTTTTCAGGAGTTATGAGAAATAATAAAGTTTGATCTCCTTGAGGTGGTTCAGGAATCACTTAGGAACAAACAGATGCTCAAGTCTATGAATTCTACCTTCTTGGCTCTCATACCTAAGATAGAAGGAGCTAGTCGGCTTGCCCAATTCAGGCCTATTGCGTTATGTAATGTTGTTTACAAGATCATCACCAAATTGATTTTTGAGAGACTCAAACCACTCCTCGGTACTTTGATCTCGGCTGAGCAGGGTGGTTTTGTTGAAGGGAGACAAATTTTGGATGGTGTTGTGATAGCCATGGAAGCTATTCATTCTATGGCTAACTCTAAGGAGAAGTCTATGTTTATTAAACTTGACATGTCTAAAGCTTATGATCGGGTGAGCTGGGAATTCTTACACAAAACTCTCTTAGCTTTTGGCTTTGTTGAGGAATGGGTGAATTGGGTTCTTAGTTGTGTGACCTCTACCTCCTTCTCGGTTCTCATTAATGGGGAACCTTCAGATTTGTTTAGTGCTTCTCGGGGACTCCGGCAAGGGGATCCTTTATCTCCTTACTTATTCATTATCATGGTAGAGAGTCTTAGAAGATTTATTAAATCTCAGGTGAGACAGGGTCTTATCCGTGGTTGAAGCTGGAACAACCTTCTTCCTTCCTACTCTCATCTTCAGTTTGTGGATGATACTGGGCTAATGGGCCTAGCTAGAATTAGTGAGGCGGTGAACTTTAGGAGAGCTTTAGACATCTATTTGAAGGCTTCAGGTCAGTGTATTAATGATGATAAATCTTCCATTTACGTCTTTAATACTCCTCAGCTTATTCAGAGCAGGATTGCTAGGATCCTTAGATTTCAAATCGGTTCTCTTCCCTTGATGTACCTTGGGATCCCTTTGGCTTTAGGAGCCCAGCGTAGAGATTATTGGCAAGGAATTTTGGATAAATTTTGGAGTAAGGTTAGCCATTGGACTTACAGATGGCTATCTTCTACTGGGAGAGTGGTTCTTCTAAAGACTGTGGTGCAGTCTCTCCCCATTTATGGGTGTTGTGTGCAGGTTCCCCTGTCCACCTTTGTGTAGAATTTTCATGCTTTGTCTCGGCAATTTCTTTGGTCTGGCAACCTTCTTTCCTCGAAGTGGAGTTTAGTCAAGTGGGAGTCTTTTTGCAGGTCGAAGCATGCTAGGGGCCCTGGTCTTAGGTCTATGGCTCTTGTTGTCACAGCCTTGGCTGCCAAGCTGTATTGGAGGTGGTGCAACAATCTTGATCAGGATTGGGCTAAGATTTTGGCCCACAAGTATCTTCCTGGTGTTGATTGCCTCGATGTGTCGCGTCTTCCTTTGCTAGGTAAAGGTTCTTGTATTTGGGATACCCTTAAGAAGGGTGCTCAACTGATTAAGGAGGGTCTCTTCTGGATCTGTAATAGAGGCTCTGATGCTCTATTTTGGCAGGACTCTTGGGATGGCCACCCTCCCATTCTTTCTAGTTTTCCTCAGCTTCAGCCTCTTTGCCATATTTTTTTTTAGGCTTGTTGGATTGAGGTGGAGCATTTTAAAACTGTCAAGCGTACTGGGCAGGCAGTGGTGGCTTGCTGGAAGGACCCACAGGAGTGGCCCTTGGGTGGTTCTGATGAGGATCGTGTTGTTCTTACTAGAGTTTTGGAGGGTAGGCTCTGCAGCTCCCTTAATGAGAGGGATGTTCTGGCTTGGAGTCCTAGCCCAAAAGGTAAATTTACTATTGCCCAAGGCTATGCTATGCTTGACAGGGACTTACATGGTCCTGCTGAGGTGCACTGGTGGAAGAAGGTTTGGGACAACTTCTCTTGGCCCAAATGCAATTTTTTCTTATGGTTGGTTGCTCAGAGGAAATGCCTCACTTGGGAAAATCTTCGCAAACGTGGCTTTCAGGGACCCTCTATTTGCCTTCTTTGTTCTCACAGTGAGGAGTGTACCTCCCACTTGTTCTTTCTTTTCCCTTACTCTAGAGAGTTATGGCACAGATGGTGGGAGGCTTGGCATCATGGTTGTATTCATGCTACCTCCTTGATTGACTTTTGGGAAAGTTTGGGCAGACCTCCAGCAAAGACTCCTCTCCTACAGGTGGCCTGGTCTGTTGGGCCTATTTTCATTCTTTGGAACCTTTGGCTGGAGAGGAACTGTAGTGTTTTTTGTGGCTCCAAATTGGGAAATTTTCAATTGTAGAAGAAGATAATTAGCAGGCTTCAGGAGACTATTTCGGCTAAGTGTGATATGCCTGAAAATCCTGATCCTAGTGATCTTGATATTTTGCGGAATTTAAACTTGGGGGATAGTAGCAGGGGATGCTTTGCTGGCAGAAGACCCCGTCAAGTTCGGCAACGGGTCTGTCGGGATGGGAGGTGGACGCATCCCTCGGTGGGGGTCCTAAAGATTATTGATGGTTCTTCTCGTGGGAACCCTGGTCATGCTGGTGTGGGGGGTATTGGTAGAGGTAATGATGGTGGTGCAGTTTTTGTCTTCTCCAGTTATAAAGGGAAACATTCTAATAATCTGATGGAGGCCCTTGCTATTAAGATTGTTGTTGAGCGTGGATGCTCTTTAGGTTGGAGGAGGATCATTTGTGAGTCGGATTCTCAGATTGTTGTGGATTTGTTGAACAACCAAAGGTTGGATGATGTTAGTTGGCATTTAGCTTCTGTGGTTAGACAGATTCTGAGTCTTTGCAGTTCCTTGGATTCTATCTCCTTTTGTCATATCCCTAGAGAGTGGAACAAAGTGGTCGATTGTCTGGTGAAGTGGGCCTCTGAGAATGTGGATGGCTGGGATATTAGTGGAAAGGATGAGTTTCTTTCTGATTATCTTGGGACCCTGGAGAGGTTATTAGTGGAGGACATGAATATGTAGTGTTGTTGTTGGTTGGTCTGGTGGTGGTCCTATTTTGGTGGGCCTCTGGCCTTTGCTTTGTACTCTGGTTTTGATTGAATAAAAAAATTTACCCCTTCAAAAAAAAAAAAAAACATGACTCGAACGTGGATGACTGTTGCAAAAAGAATGGAAATTCAATAAATATCAAACCTACCACATCCACAATTTCCCTATAAATGGAGTCATTAATGTGCACACAATAAATGTTGCTATTGGAAATTACATGCAAAACGTACTCTTGTTGTTGCGATATACGTTAGTTTCTTAATTTATTAACCTTTCTTTCACTAGTAGATTTATAGAGTTGTAGTATTTTCTTTAACAAATGCACTATTTTCTTAATTATAATTTGCATATCTTGTCTAAATTCTCTTCCTGAGGAACATTCCCCTCTTTCTCAGACAGATTTGACGCTTCTATCTAAATATTATTCTCTTGTAAAGACCTCAGGTTGAACATGAATAGCACTTAAGTAGTAAGTAGGAGAGAATTACAACTTTCTTTGAATTTTACAAAAACTTCTTGCTTCTTTTGGAAGTGATATTGACATAGAAGAGTGCATTGAAGTATTATTTATATGTAATTTTGTTTGTATTTTATTATTTAAATTAAATGCTTAGAAGTTGATACAGACAAATTTATATTGAATTAATTTTTTGTAATTGACTCTTTCTTAGGAATTTATCGACCAAGTAAAATTTCTGCTATAGATAAATTATTATGTTTAATCTTTGTTTCTTTTTATAATTTCTATCTAAAACTATTTTTATTAGCACATTTATTTTCTTTCAACAATCTACAGTTTTTTTACTCACTCGACACCAAATAGAAATAGGTTTAAATTAAATTGTTCATACTATTTTCTAAGCTTCTTCAATTAAATCGGGTATTTATTAAAATCTAAGATTTCCCTCGACCACCTTACCTTTATTCCATTGCAGTAGATGCTCATGGGTGTATGCTTGAGGCAGTTAGAGTGCAAGGAAAAAATAAGTACTCTTACCATGAGGGAGTCACTCAATGTATTTTTTGTTTTGGCAATCAATCAAGTCCTATGCTTTGCTTACAGAAGTTTGTTGAATCTTCTAAGGCAATTGTGAATGAGGCAAAAAAAAATGTCTTGATTTAGCATTTATTCCTATATAGAGATTCTTCCCCACATTGCCAACCTGGCATTGTACCTTTTATTTTCATTAAAAGACTGGCAAGGAAATGGTTGTTTTGTTAGGTAAAATTTTTTAGAATCAATAAGTGCTAACAAAGGCACATGTGGCAAGAATTAAATTAAGGTCAAAAGCAAGCAGTACAAACAAATCAACATGTAAAAGGATTTTTGAATGATTTCTTTTCAAGTTGCAAGTTCTAGGGTCAAGTCCTTATTGCAGGGAGTTGAATTGGAGTAACAAGAACTCTTTTAGCGGGTACTTAAATGATCAAATATGGTGGGAAAGTTGTGGCATGTAACATGGTTGTTTTCCATTGTCTTTCTCTGGAAAGCTGAAGTTTCAAAGTAACCTTTTGTGAAGTTAAATCTCCACTTGAATGTTTTTGTGTGAGGGGGAAAGAATCCATTAGAATGCAAAGCAAGATCAAGATTGAAAATTGAAATTAGAATCTATCTAATCCAAAAACTCTTAATCTATTCATATTCCATCACTCATGAAATGACCAATCTAAGCTATTTGAACTTACGAAATGAAATCCTAAGATTAACGCAATGAATTCAAAAGCAAAGGAGAGATTACCATCCCATGTTGGAGTGTATATTCATGATGTTGGGTTGTTTGTATCACTGTAAAGCCTCCATTGTCCGTGTGTAAAAGTTTAATGAACGATGCTTGGTTGATCGAAAAAGGTTGAAGCTCTATCAATGGTGATTGTGATAGCACTTCATTGCAAAAGTATGTTGATTCTCCAATCCATATTTGTGAGGAGAGAGGTTTGTTATATAGGAAAAGAGATTTCGAATCAACGATCAGGATCGCGTTGGAGAATATCCAGATTAACAGTCAAAATGTGTTGAGAGGATTTAGACATGATAAGATTGTGCAAAGTTGATTTGCACAATTAGGGTGATTGCAGAATAGATTGGCTAGTCACGGTTTAGATTGATTAGTCGGCAATTGATTGATCAATTAGCAATTGATTGATTTTAGTTAGGAAATAGATGGTTGAGTTAGCAAAATTAGATTGCTCAGTTAGCAACCCATGATTTTCTCAATCAGAAAGTGGGTGAGGAATATAAATTAATTGATTTAATTAATTAATTCCTTTTTTTTGGAGTTGAACGTGCAAATTATCAAATTTGACTTTTGCAAATAGAGTTGCATTAGTTTGATTTGATTATTCAAATGATTTGAATAGTTTCATTTGATTATTCAAATTTCGGAGGGAAAGTGTCATAATTAAATTATTATGATTTAATAATTCAATCAATTTAGAGGAATAAGGTGGATTAGTGACGTAATCAAATAATTGGCATTGTTTGACTAATCAGGACGAAATAAGATTAGATTAGGACTTTATTAAATAAACGTAATTTATTTAATTGGTTGAAATGATGAAACGTGAATTAATCAAATAACGTTGTTTTATTCAATTAATAGTAGAATTAGGGTTTTCAAGACTTTATTAAATAAATGGTATTTATTTAATTTGTCAAGAATGATGAAAAAGTGAATTAATTAAATAACGTTGTATTATTCAATTAATAGAGGAAATTAGGGTTTCAGATGTCGTTTGATGTCGTTTAATGATCGTGGGATGATTTTAGATGTTTCGAGATGTTCCAAGATGTTTCAGAGATGTTTTGAGTTGATTCTGAGATGTTTCGAGACATTCTGAGTTGATTTGGAGTTTTTATGAGTTGATTCTAAGACATTTTGAGTTGATTCAGAGTATTTTGAGATGTTCTGAGTTGATTCACAGTCGTTCCAAGTTGATTTCGAGATGTTCTGAGTTGATTCAGAGTCGTTCCTAGACGTTTCGATTTGATTCTGAGTTGTTTTGAGACATTCTGAGTTGATTTTGAGATGTTCTGAGATGTTTCGGGTTGATTCTGAGTTGTTTTGAGACATTCTGAGTTGTGATAGTTGTTAATTCAATTTTACATGTCTACATTTTGCCCCTCTTTGATACAAAGTATTGGTTGCTTTGTTTCAAAGATTTTGTTTTTAAGATCAAGCTTTTGAAAAAAAAAATTATGCCCCACTATGCCCCGATGTTTCATGGAATGATGGTAGGACTCTGTGCTACCCCCTTGAGAGGTTGACCGAAAATTTCAAGTTTTGAGGTCAGGCTTACGCCTCTGTTCTATTTGTGTTCCGATGTGTTTAGGTCGCAGAATCAAGTTTATAGGTCCTTCGCTTCTCATTTTGATGTTTCTCTGAGCTTCTATTTTGAAAGTAGGAATGTTCCCCAAGTAGAAATTAGGGTTTCCTATGTGAAATTAGGGTTTCTTGAGGTTTTATATAGGTAATTAGTCCTCTAGGTAGCTCATTTTTTTTACTTTATAGCTAATTTTTGTCTTTGGTTCTCTCGTTCTGTCAGTTTTTGAGGAGCAATGTCACGATTTGATGGAGCCCCACATCATTCTAAGCTCGTTCGGGAGATTGGATGACCTTCAGGCATTAGTGGCCCGGTATGTACCTTCTCGCTTTTTCACTTTCATCTTGTTTCATTCTTGCTTTATGTGTACTAAGTTTTCTAGGTCAAAAGTGAAGTTTCCTAATTTTTGAGCATTTTCCTCAATTTCCTCACTTTTGCATGTTGAGAATCTATGCCTTTGACTTATTTCCATGCTTTTGACTTATTTCCACGCTTTTGACTTATTTCCACACCTTTGACTAGAATCTTCACTTTCCTTTTTGAGCATTTGCTTGAAAAGCTTGCCTTTGATCAGAAAGCTCGCCTTTGACTATTTGAAGTCCTGAAAGCTCGCCATTGACATTAATCCTCACCTTTGACTTATTTTAATATCCTTGTTTCCTCGCCTTTTCTTGAAAAGCTCGCTTTTTCCTGAAAATATCGCTTTTGCCTAGTTCTTTCTGAGCATTTGCTCAAAACCCTTGCATTTGTCTTTTCTTGTTGCATTTGACTTTAGCTTTTACTCAGAACCCTAACATGTGTTCATTTGTCATCCTAAATATCGTTTGTCATCATGTTTTGTGTTATTATGTGTCTCCTACCTATTTATAGTGAAACCCTAACATTGTGGGTTTAAAACGATTACAGGTTGGCCTCAAAGTATTACAACCGAGGGAGAGACATCCTCGACATTTGTTTGATCCTATTTCCCATTTTGGTGTGTTGGAGTGATATTTTCTTAATGTTGTGGGACTATGTTATATTTATTATATGCCTCCTATTAGGACCCATACTACTATGATGACTGCACTCATGGAACGATGGCATTCAGAGACATCCTCGTTTCACCTGCCTACGGGAAGGCAACTGTCACTCTTGAGGATGTATGGAGGATACTTTATCTTCCTATTCATGGGGAGCTAGTTACTTATCATATTCGATGTTGTACCCATGCCATGTAGCAAGTGTTAGATGTTTGATACTTGGCAGTACATCAATGAGAGTTGATATGTCTGAGTTTTATGACAGTGCAGATCCTATCTTGCTTGTCTTATGTGGTTTGATTTCAAGACTCGTTGTTCCTAATAGCCGAGGTCGATAGTTTCCCATAGGTTGGGGTGTGTGTATTGAGATTATGCTTGAGCATGGTACAAGGTATGCTTGGGGTCCATGTCTTCTCACCCACTTGTACAGAGATATGCATGAGGTTGTGTATCGGCAGGAAATCTATTTCCACAGGTGTTTTTCTCTTACATTTTGGGCATGGGATCATATTGCAGTTACTTGGTCGGATGGGATATAGGATCGTCACCCTGATGATCCATACTCCTATCATTATGGGGATTTTATGCACTATACCTTGCCTGGGGATCTTCCTTATTAGCGCTAAGTTTTCGATGATATGCCCAGTTTTGTGTGGAGACCTTATTTGGGGTGTGACGATTGGCCAGAGGATTCAGATTACCTTGTCTATTATCGACAGACCCGTTGGTTGCTTGGTCGTTTTGATCTTGTGCTAGAGCGTTATATACCAAACTGAGTATGTCATCAGTTTGGGGAGAGACAGGGTCGAGTTCCTCATATTTATGAGGCTCATTTTGGTTGGATGACTCAGGAGGTTCATTTATGGGGTCTTCAACCATATATAGATATTTACATTGCCGAGTTCGGAGCACTTTCCCTAGTTGCTTGGGCTTGGCCGGTTGGTCCAGTAGATCTAGGTACCTCTCATGACTATGATGAGTGGTGGGCCCACCGCAGGTCGTTGAGACTCACTGTTCCTGGGGGTGATCCCGCTTCAGGAAGATCAGGTGTTATAGGTCGTCGTGGGGAGCGACAACATATCGAGGTCCTTACAGAGCAGTTGGATAGAGCTCATTGCGATGGGACCCAGGGTGATCAGGATGAGCAGCCACCTCAAGTGCAAGGTCATAGGAAGGTTTTGGGTCCTCCTCCACCAGCTAGGGATGGAGACATACTGTTAGCTCAGATGACTGTTGCCAGAGATGGAGAGATAGTGATATGACAGGTTGTTGAGGCTTAGATAGATATTTTGAGGGTTGAGTGAGATAGAGAGAGTGGTCGATGGCATGTTGTAGAGGCTTTTGTATAGTTGTTGACTACAAAGAGAGATACTCTCAAGGCAGAGTGTGATCATTATTTTTAGAGGTCTACCTACTATCAAACTTTATATGAGTCTAATGTTCCCAGGGGCGCTCGGCATCCACAATTTGGAGAGCCTAGTTCTATGGGTGGTGATGGTGCAGTTGGTGGTGCAGGTGGTGGTACAGGGGATCAATCTCTGAGACAGCCAGATTGTTTTGGTGATCTATAGGGTTTTGTCCTTCATGTCGGGGTCTTACTTTTGTACTTGATCTTCATGTTGTTCATTGCTTAGAGGCATTTTGTAAACATGTATTTTGTATGTATATTATGATTTTGTATATCCTATCATACTGATGATGTACTCTCTTTTTTATGATGATATATATGATATATACCTTCTTCGATTCATTCTTGTTTTATGTTTATGTGATGACAATATATGATGATGTATGTGTATATGGTGTTGATATGAATGAATGCCCCATACATGATGTTTTTGTTGGTTTATTATCATCATGATGTGTATGTCGATATTATGGATGCAGAATGGTACTAATGATATTGCTATGCAGATTTCGCATAGAAGAAATGTTGATGATTTGATAGAAAATGATGTTAATTAGAGGAAATAATGATGATAGATAGAAATGTGATGTTTGTTTAGAAGAAATATTGATGATGGATAGAAATGTGATGTTAATTTGAAAGAAATATTAATGATAGAAATGTGATGTTTGTTAGTAGTTGATGAGTTGTTTTTTATTTGCTTTAGAGACTTTGCAATTTGAACAATCCTTTTTGATATAGCAAATAAATACGATGCCCCAGGGTATTAACCAAGGTTACTTTGTATCTATTGCATGGACTTTGACTCTACAAACAAGGAGTAATCTTGCTCATACCAAACATACAGAAACCCTGCTAGAGTGTATGGGTGAGAAGCTTTAAAAACATGTCGGACCAGTAACACAAGAGGTATTAAGAACCTAACATTTCACTATTACACAAAATGTTTCAAAGACAACTTCCACACACAGAACAAAGCAATTATTCACCATGGTAGTATAACAAGACTATCCGCGAATAGAAAATCGAAATGGTGCTCAATTGCCCCCATTCCTTCTTCTCTAAATCCTTATGGACATCCTCAAGAGATCCGGGAATGAGTCAATAATGTAAATCACAAAAATAAGACAACAAAAAGATAAAACAATGTTGTTATATCACTTGCCATATCTGTTTGGGGTGGGTCTATTTATCCAATGTTGATCCTGTCTATCGTAGGAACGGATCCATTAAGACATATCTCAGGATGTTGTTGGGTCCTGTCAAAAAGATATGTATTTGATACTTGGCTTTGTTTTAGTTTGCTTTGTGATCAAATTCTTTTGTGATTTTCTACTTAAAGGTTCCAATTGTTGATGCTTACTTTGTTTGTTTTGTTTGTTTTTTCAAAGGGTGAGTGTGACAATCTGTTTATTATGGATGATGTCTTATTCCGAATTGTGATGGCAGACATGGGTCTTTTTTATTTTTCTAAGTTTTATGATGTTTTTATTATTTTTTGGGGACTAACCTAGGGCCTCAGGGGCTCATCAAAGATAAGCCTTGCCTACATTGTACACGCAAAGGCACTTAGTCTGCTTGGTTTGAGTACTTTTGACCTTTTCAATTTTGTGAATGTTTTTTGGATTTTGTATTTTTTGAGTGTTTTCGGATTTTGTATTTTTTGAGTGTTTTTGGATTTTTTATTTTTTGACTATTTTTGGATTTTGTATTTTTGACTAAGTTGAAATAAAGCATGTTGGAAACCTAAGGGGACTAACCTAGGGTCTCGGGGGCTAATAAGCCTTTCCTACGTTGTACATGCAGAGACCACGTAGTTCGACCATTTGACTCAAAGCATAAACTATTTCTGGATAAACAACATTGATATTTTGGATTGCTATTCCACTTCTGTGTCTAGAGGATATGTTGCAAGAGATCTACTTGAACTAGATGTGAGGTTCAAGAAAATGTTGATATCTTAGACTATTTGTGTGAAGGAATAACCCCACGATGTTGTTTTGTTTTTTATGTTTTTCAAATGTTTTTGATCTTTTTGCAGTTTTCTTAAAAAAATTGGTTTTTTGTTGTTTTTCTAAAAAAAAATTATCTTTTGTAGTTTTCTAAATGTTTTTGACTTTTGCTATTTTTCTGATTGTTTTTTCTGATCTTTTGTAGTTTTCTAAATGTTTTTGAATTTTTGTTGTTTTGATGACCATGATAGGATGCTCAAAGATCTAATCCATGACCAACTTTTTGAAACTACCCCCAGTTGTAGACAAGATGACTTTCCTTAATCAGTGACAAGTCGTGGTTGGATACCCTATTTTATTATGAAATGAATGGGTGGATGTTGTGGATAGTACCGATAGATAATGATGCAATTTTTATTCAAACAATAATGTCTGTTTTCCAGTTTTTCACTACGGTACCTATTCTAAGAGTGCCACAAAGTGGTTTTCACTCAGAGAACATTTTATTTCTCTTTACTATTTTTCTTTCTTTTGATTTTTTTTGTATTTTTTATCCTTTTTCTATTTTTTTGGATTTTTACCCTTTTCTCTGGGGTATTCTAACGTGCTTCATGTGTAGAACTTCTTGAGGTGGTTGTTGTTCAGCAGTTCAGCTAAAGGTTCTCCTTTAGGAGTAGCTAACTAATATGCCCCAAAGTCGTTGCTTGCTGTGATGACAAACAGGCCTAACCAGTTGGGTTCAAATTTTCCTTTGTCATCCTAATTTAGTTGTACTTTTTGATTCTCTTTGAGGACTAATTCACCAACTTGAAAGTTCATTTCCTTGATCTTTTTTTCATAGTTCCGTTTGAGCTTATTTTGATAAACTTGCAGATGGTTTAACGTGCTCAAACATCTTTCATCTAGGAGTTCTAATTCATTCAGCCTGGATACCCTATATTCTTCGTTGCTGACCATACCTTTAGTGAAACTCACAGTGAAGGGATTTCAACTTCAATAGGAAAGACGACCTTTGATCTGTAGACCAAGGAAAATGGTGTGGCACCAGTAGGTGTGTGAATGTTGGTTTGGTAGGCCCATATGGGTGGGTTTAGCTGCAAATTCCAATCATGGTCAACTTCATTAATAGTCTATTTGAGTATTTTCAATATGGTTTTGTTAGATGCCTCATCCTAACTATTTCCTTGGGGGTAATAGGGCGTGAAAAATCGATGGTGGATAGAAAATTGAGAACAAAGCTCTTGGACATCCTGATTTTTGAATGGGGTTCCATTGTCTATTATTATTGTTTGGGGAATTCCATACTTGCAGATGAGATAATTTAAAATGAATTTTGAAATATGTTTGCCGATGATATAGGTCAATGGAATTGCCTCTTTCCATTTAGTGAAGTACTCTATTGTTGTGATAATGAATTTGTGCACGTTGGATGAAGCGGGTGATATCTTGCCTACCAGGTCTAATCCCCATTGTGAGAAAGGCCATGGTGTGGTTATAGGTCTCAATTCCTATGCTAGTGCATGAGCCAGGTCACTATGCTATTGACATTGTTGACACTTTCTAGAGTACTGTATGCATGCATGTTCCATGGAGGGCCAGTAGTATTATGTTCTGAGCAGTTTCTAGACTAGGTTAAGTCCGCCAGAGTGGGATCCCCAAATACCTTTGTGAACTTCTTGTAAAGTTGTTTGTGCTTCTTTTGTGTCAAGGCACCAGAGTAACATACCATCTAGACTATGATGGTATAGGGTATCTCCTAAGATGGTAAAACTGGAAGTTCTATGGGTGAAGGTTTTCTTTTGGGTGGTCGTTAAGTCAAGTGGTTTGGTACCATGTTGGATGTAGTCAAATGTATCTTGGTACCATGGGGAGTTCGGACCAACAATAACACATACCAATTCTGATTCTGTGATGTCGAATGTTGGTACCAACAACTGTTCCATGAGGAACTCATACTTAGGCACGTTCTGTGGAATATCAAGCAATGAGCCTATTTTTTTCATTGCATCAGTAGCTCTGTTATTGATCCAAGGAATTTGCTCAAAAGTTATTTTGAAGAAGTATTCCTTGAAGCTATCCACCATTCTTTTATATGGCAGCAATTTTTCATCTTTTATCTGGAACTCATCGTTCACTTGTCTAATTACTAGCTGAGAGTCTCTAAAGGCATGTAGCTCTTTTATTCTTCATTCAATAGCCATTTTTAACCCTGTGATAAGAGCTTCATATTATGAGATGTTGTTTGTGCATGTGAATGTAATCCTGTAGGCCTTGGGTATATTATCTCCTTGTGGTGTGAGAAATAGAATACCGGCTCTAGATCCATGTTAAGTATGGGACCCATAAAAGTATAGATTTCATTGGTCTATTTGTTCTATCCTCAAGATACTCTCATCTAGAAATTCCACTATGAGAGGTTTATGATCATCTAAGGGTGCTTCAGACAGTTGGTTTGCTATAATTTGTCCCTTGATAGCTCGCCTATCCACATACTATATATCAAACTCACTTAGGATCATTACCCATTTAGTTGTTTAGCCTGTTAGGGTTTCCTTTGCTAGTAAGTACTTGAGTGGGTCTACCTTAGAAATTAGCTTGACCTTTCTGTTTAAGATGTAGTGTCTCATCTTTTGTGTTGAAAACATGACTGAGAGACACGCTCTTTCAATGGGAGAGTATTTTAGTTCATATCCCGCCAGTGTTTTGTTGATATAGTAGACTACCCTTTCTTTATTGTTATCATCTAGCTAGGCCAAGAGAGCTCCTAGTGTTGCTTGTGTGGTAGACATGTAAAGTATCATTTCCTTTTCTGGGATAGGCAGCATAAGTATAGGAGGAGTAAGTAGGTACTCCTTGACTTGTTGGAATGCTTGCTCACATCTCCCATCCCACTTGAAGGTGATTTCCTTGTGTAGGAGATGAGTGAAAGGGTGACATTTGTCTGCCAATTGTGCGATAAATCGCCTAATGGATTATAGCTTCCCTTGTAGGCTCCTCAACTATTTTAGTGTCTTAGGCAAAGGCATCTCCATTATTGCTTTTACTTTGGTCAGATCTACTTCAATCCCTCTTCTTGATACTATGCACCCCAACAACTTTCCAGATGTTACCCCGAATACACATTTCTTAGGATTGAGTCTCAGATTGTACTATTCAAGATGATCAAATACCTTGGCCAAGTTTGTCAAGTGGTCTGCCCTTCTAACTAATTTTGCTAGAATGTCATCCATATAGTCCTCCATGATTGTGTGTAGCAAATCATGAAATATTATTGTCATTGCTCTTTGATATGTCGCTCCTACATTCTTTAGACCAAAGGGCATTACATTCCAACAAAATGTTCCCCAAGCACAAGTAAATGTTGTTTTGTGTTGGCCATCTGGAGAGATCTTTATCTAGTTGTATCCGGAGAAACCATCCATTAAGGATAGCAACTCATGCCATGTTGTTAGATCTATAATCATGTCGATACTTGGCAATGGAAAGTCATCCTTTAGATAGGCTTTGTTCAAGTCTCTGAAGTCTGTGCATATCCTTATGCCCCTAGTAGGTTTGGACATTGGTAATATATTTGATATCCATTTTGGATAGTCAATGGGTTTGATGAAACCCACATCTAGTAGTTTCTTTAGCTCTACCTTTACCAGTAATGCTATCTATGGATGCATTTGTCTGAGTTTTTGCTTGATAGGATTTGCTCCAGGGATTACAACTAGATGATGTACCATGCAAAATTGGATCTATTCCAGGAATGTTAGCATAGGTCCATGCAAAATTTACCTTTTGGGCATTGATGAAAGCTTTGAAGTTGTCCTTTTCTTCTGGGTCCAATGATGCAGCATGGTAGGTTATCTTCGGGTTCTCTAATGTGCCAACATTTATGGGTTTTGCTTCTTCTACTAGCAGTGTGGATCTTTCCTGATATTCTGATATGGGGAGATTGAATCTTCCATCCTCAGGTGCCTCTGAGAGATTTTCACCTTTGGATGTGTCCTTTATTTTCCTCTTTTCTGGATCCGATAGAGCCACAAGGTGGTTTTCTCTAAGGGATCGTATTTTTATGTTCTTTCTTTCATTTTTGCAATTGGAAGATTCAATCTCTCCACCAAAGTATGCCTCTTGTTCAAGTTCCATGATGAATCCTACTTTGTGGTCTCATGTTGGTATGTCTTTTTGAAGTCCCATGAACTTTGCGATTGCCTCATCATTCTGGAATTGATCCAGAATAGGTGCATGTTTTTGTTGATCCCAATCTATGAGTTGTGGGTATTGGAGTGTAGGTTATCATCTTGATCTGCAAAGCCTATGGAAGTGGATGAAAGGGTTAGTATGGCTTGGGTTTCTTTTTCCCACTGAGTGTCTAGGTCATCATTGCTAAAAGTGGGAGAATCATATCCGATGATGAAGAAGAATCCCACTCGTATTCATTAGAGTATGTACCAGAATTGTAGTAGATGTTGGGAATGGTTTGAATATGTTGGAGAGGGAACCTATCAATGCTAAAGTTATCAAATAAGTCTTTAACGGGTAAATCGTTGTCTAAGGTATGATAGGTATCCAGCGCCTTAACGCTAGCAAAAGTTTCTTACTTCTTCCAAGAGGTTCGTCCAATTTTTGGAATAACCACATCTATTGGCTTATAACCTAGCCCCATATTCTTCTTCCTTTGTTCTACTATAATAGGCTCTAACCAGCCTTGTTTGTGTAGCCCAAGGCCACCCTTTACATTATATCCCATCTGTTTCACTAATTGATAACCTCTAGTAGTAGGGTCAATTAAAATGGGTTGTGGCTTTTTTGGTTCTTCTTGGTCCTCCGTATAGATCATAGATGAAAATTTCTCCTCAAATATTTCATCTTGCATGTCTCCCCACCTAGTGAAGATAGTGGGCTTGGAAATCATTTGCACTATCTTGATCTCTTTTGGAACTCCATATACTCTAGGTGTTGGTGGAAGCATGTCGATGCAGAATGCTTGGTTGAAATAGTAATTCCCATTACCCTTGTCAAGTACCTGAATCTTGGCTTCCATTTTTGATTGGTCAATTGAGGTATTCTTGGTTGAGGTTGATGTAAGTGTGGAAGGGTCAACATAAGAAAAGGAGTAGAATGTTATGTTTTTGCTAGGCACATGTTGGATTTTATTGTATTTCTCCTCTAACTTGGCACAAAAAATGAAAAGGTTCAGGATCGACATATAGTGTTACCTCTTTTCCTTCATGGGGAAAATTTAGGCATTGATGAAAAGTGGAATGGGCTACTTGTAAGGCATGGATCCAAGGGCATCCCAGGAGGAGGTTGTATGGAAACTCAAGGTCTAGTACTTGACAAGTGGTTTTTGTTAGGGTTGGCCCTATCTACACTAGTAACCTGACTATTCCTTCAGAATTTCTTTCAAGGTCATCTTAGGCCCTTGTCGTGATACTCTTTCCTTTGTTAATCACATCATCAAAATACCCCAGTTGTTTGAGAAATTTTAAGGTACAGATGTTTAAACCTGCACCATTATCTATCAGTACCCATTTGACCATGGTTTTATGAACACCAACCTCTATGTAGAGGACTTGGTTATGGAATGTTCTTTGGGGTAGATCTTTCTCAGAAAAGATTAAATGATTGCTTTGTGTGATCTTACCAACCATAGCTTGGAACTAACTAGGATTGAGGTCATTAGGGACTGTTGTTTCCAATGCCTTTTCATGTATTTCCTTTGTTAATCACATCATCAGAATACCACAGTTGTTTGAAAAAATTTAAGGTACAGATGTTTAAACCTGCACCATTATCTATCAATACCCATTTGACCATGGTTTTATGAACACCAACCTCTATGTAGAGGGCTTGGTTATGGAATGTTCTTTGGGGTAGATCTTTCTCAGAAAAGATTAAATGATTACTTTGTGTGATCTTACCAACCATAGCTTGGAATTAACTAGGATTGAGGTCATTAGGGACTGTTGTTTCCAATGCCTTTTCATGTATTTCCTTATGGGACTGTGTGTAGCAAATCATGAAATATTATTGTCATTGCTCTTTGATATGTCGCTCCTACATTCTTTAGACCAAAGGGCATTACATTCCAACAAAATGTTCCCCAAGCACAAGTAAATGTTGTTTTGTGTTGGCCATCTGGAGAGATCTTTATCTAGTTGTATCCGGAGAAACCATCCATTAAGGATAGCAACTCATGCCATGTTGTTAGATCTATAATCATGTCGATACTTGGCAATGGAAAGTCATCCTTTAGATAGGATTTGTTCAAGTCTCTGAAGTCTGTGCATATCCTTATGCCCCTAGTAGGTTTGGACATTGGTAATATATTTGATATCCATTTTGGATAGTCAATGGGTTTGATGAAACCCACATCTAGTAGTTTCTTTAGCTCTACCTTTACCAGTAATGCTATCTATGGATGCATTTGTCTGAGTTTTTGCTTGATAGGCTTTGCTCTAGGGATTACAACTAGATGATGTACCATGCAAAATTGGATCTATTCCAGGAATTTTAGCATAAGTCCATACAAAATTTACCTTTTGGGCATCGGTGAAAGCTTTGAAGTTGTCCTTTTCTTCTGGGTGCAATGATGCAGCATGGTAGGTTATCGTCGAGTTCTCTAATGTGCCAACATTTATGGGTTTTGCTTCTTCTACTAGCAGTGTGGATCTTTCCTGATATTCTGATATGGGGAGATTGAATCTTCCATCCTCGGGTGCCTCTGAGAGGTTTTCACCTTTGGATGTGTCCTTTATTTTCCTCTATTCTAGATCCGATAGAGCCACAAGGTGGTTTTCTCTAAGGGATCATATTTTTATGTTCTTTCTTTCATTTTTGCAATTGGAAGATTCAATCTCTCCACCAAAGTATGCCTCTTGTTCAAGTTCCATGATGAATCCTAATTTGTGGTCTCATGCTGGTATGTCTTTTTGAAATCCCATGAACTCTGCGATTGCCTCATCATTCTGGAATTGATCCGAAATAGGTGTATGTTTTTGTTGATCCCAATCTATGAGTTGTGGGTATTGGAGTGGCAGGTTATCATCTTGATATGCAAAGCCTATGGAAGTGGATGAAAGGGTCAGTATGGCTTGGGTGTCTTTTTCCCACTGAGTGTCTAGGTCATCATTGCTAGAAGTGGGAGAATCATATCCGATGATGAAGAAGAATCCCACTCGTATTCATTAGAGTATGTACCGGAATTGTAGTAGATGTTGGGAATGGTTTGAATATGTTGGAGAGGGAACCTATCAATGCTAAAGTTATCAAATAAGTCTTCAACGGGTAAATCATTGTCTAAGGGATGATAGGTATCCAGCACATTAACGCTAGCAGAAGTTTCTTACTTCTTCCAAGAGGTTCATCCAATTTTTGGAATAACCACATCTATTGGCTTATAACCTAGCCCCATATTCTTCTTCCTTTGTTCTACTATAATAAGCTCTAACCGGCCTTGTTTGTGTAGCCCAAGGCCACCCTTTACTTTATATCCCATCTGTTTCACTAATTGATAACCTCTAGTAGTAGGGTCAATTAAAATGGGTTGTGGCTTTTTCGGTTCTTCTTGGTCCTCCTTATAGATCATAGATGAAAAGTTCTCCTCAAATATTTCTTCATCTTGCATGTCTCCCCACCTAGTGAAGATAGTGGGCTTGGAAATCATTTGCACAATCTTGATCTCTTTTGGAACTCCATATACTCTAGGTGTTGGTGGAAGCATGTCGATGCAGAATGCTTGGTTGAAATAGTAATTCCCATTACCCTTGTCAAGTACCTGAATCTTGGCTTCCATTTTTGATTGGTCAATTGAGGTATTCTTGGTTGAGGTTGATGGAAGTGTGGAAGGGTCAACATAAGAAAAGGAGTAGAATGTTATGTTGTTGCTAGGCACATGTTGGATTTTATTGTATTTCTCCTCTAACTTGGCACATAAATGAAAAGGTTCAGGATCGACATATAGTGTTACCTCTTTTCCTTCATGGGGAAAATTTAGGCATTGATGAAAAGTGGAAGGGACTGCTTGTAAGGCATGGATCCAAGGGCATCCCAGGAGGAGGTTGTATGGAAACTCAAGGTCTAATACTTGACAAGTGGTTTCTGTTAGGGTTGGCCCTATCTACACTAGTAACCTGACTATTCCTTCATAATTTCTTTCAAGGTCATCTTAGGCCCTTGTCATGATACTCTTTCATTTGTTAATCACATCATCAAAATACCCCAGTTGTTTGAGAAATTTTAAGGTACATATGTTTAAACCTGCACCATTATCTATCAGTACCCATTTGACCATGGTTTTATGAACACCAACCTCTATGTAGAGGACTTGGTTATGGAATGTTCTGTTGGGTAGATCTTTCTCAGAAAAGATTAAATGATTGCTTTGTGTGATCTTACCAACCATAGCTTGGAACTAACTAGGATTGAGGTCATTAGGGACTGTTGTTTCCAATGCCTTTTCATGTATTTCCTTACGGGCAGGTGATAGTTTTAACAACTCCAAGATTGAGATTAGGGCAGGTGTTTTCTTTAATTATTCTACAATACTATAGTCATTTGGTGACTTGATTGCAGGTTTGGGTGGGACTCCTTGAATTGTAACTCTTCCTCGGTGGGTAGTTACATTACAATTATTGTCTCCACCTCGTAGAGTCGCTACGTTTTCCCTATTATCATCAACTTGTGAGAGTGCTCCTAAAACTATGTCCCCATATGTGTAATTGGCATTATGGTACTCTTGTTTCTTTCTTTTTTCATTTCCTTTGGTATGGTTCGAGATTGGGTTTGAGTATATTTGCAGGTCCTTATTCCTAGAATGATGTTCGACATCTACCTCCCCTTTGTCTATTAAATTTTAGATAAGGTGCTTGAGTCTCATGCAATTGTTTGTGGTGTGTCCTTTGATCATATGGAAGTCACACAAGTCCTTCTCATTATACCATGGTGTTTTGAAACTAGGTTCCTCATATTTTGGATGATCATTAGTTTTGAGGAGGTTTTGTTGTACTAGTTTGTGCATGATTGTTTCTAGTGACTCACCTGGTACTATGAATTTCATTCTTGGTTGATCATACTGCCTTTGTTGCCCTCCCTAATTCTTTTGTTGGTTCACAACCTGATTATTCCAAGGATAGGTATTTTGTGCATTTTGTGCATTTTTTGGAACATAGCTTGTCTGTGCTACCTGTGGTTTGTTTTGAACTATGTTATGTGTCTACCATAATTTTCTAGCATCAACTACTCCATCATTTGTGACGTTTTTGTTTTTAGCCCAAACTTTAGGTTTCTCATTTGAACTAGACAGACTGTCTTTTGAGTTGTTTGTTTTAAGGGCACCTCTTGCAATGAGGGCTTTCTCAATATTCAATCCCTTCTCAATGGTTTCTTCAAATTCTGTTGGACATAACATTGTGAGTTGGTAATTGATCTCAAGTAAGACATTAGTAATGAATATGTCCACTAATTCCTTGTTAGGAATGGGCCATTTATATCTACTAGCCTTGTGTCTCCATCGTTGTAGGTAGGAGATAAAATATGCTCCTTTATTATGTTTGATCATGGACAAGCTTGTGATGGTGACATCTTGCTCAATGTTGAAGGAGAAGTGACTTATGAATTTGTTAGACAATTCATCAAAGGTTTTGACTACTGGTGTCAAACAGGTGAACCACTCCATAGCATGGCTCGTAAGACTGCGTGGAAATAGTCTCATGAGGTATGAGTCATTTGTATTTATTGTCAAACCTGGGTATTTCAAAATTCTTTAGAAAGGGTATTGTAGTGACAGATTGATTGAATGGGAATGACCATATCTCTTGGATAGTATAGGTTTTCTTTTGTTTTTCGGCTTGTATTCTTGCTACCTGTTGGGTGACGGCCTCTAGTCTCATTTCCATGTCTATTTTTGGCATGTTTGTTTGCGAATTTTGTGTATAATAGCCTTGTTGTCTCACCATGTTTGGGTTGTATATTAGATATTGTGAAGGTATGAGACCTTGGTAACTGTTTTGGGCATATAACTAGTTAGGGTGTTCTGTGGCACACCTTGCTGCTGGGTCAGACTAAACTAAAGGTTACCCTCTCAATGCGTTAGTGGGACACCTTGTTGGTGGGTCGACTAAAAAAGGGTGCTCTGTGGCATACCTTGTTGTTGGTATTGTTGGTTCAGAAGGGGACCATGTGGTCCACCTTGTTGGTGGTATTGATTGTTTGGAGGGGGACCTTGTGTAAAACCTTGTTGAAGTTATTGACTATTCTGGGACGGGTCGATATTTGAGGTATTCTGAAGTATATATTGTCTAGGAGGAGGATTGTTGTTTGGTGGTTCATACTATGATGGTCCTCCTTGATACAGTTGTGCCACTGCTACTTGTTCAACTTGAGTTGGTTTTTTGAATAAGGAGTTCTCTTTAGGTTGACCATCGTTTGGTGAGAACACAGGTGGCATGTTTGGCATTGCTAGAGGTTCGATTATTTGTCTTACAACTCAGTTATCCCCTGATGGAATAAAGTTGGCATCCTTGAGAGCTTCTACGTTGAAATCCACTAGTAATTTAGCATCACTTTATGCTAACTTGAAGAAATAGGAGTTTGGATCCTTTCTCAACAGCCTGTCCATTAGTTTAAGAACATTGGGGTTGTTGGAATGTTCAAACAATCCATCCTCATTTATTTCTTCCTTTGTGTCTACCTCCTCTATAACTACTCTATTTGGGTCTTGGTTGTTTTGTCCAATTACCTCCTTCTGTTTGTGATTTAGTTCCTCTTCACTGAAGGTATGTCTGTACATAGGCCTCTTTTGTGGTGTTTCAAGATCACTTGGCCTATATCCCCAAGGGCTACTTTCATCATTTATGGCATTGGTTGGTGGGATGCTAGTGTTGGTTTTGTTTGCTTCCATTTTCTTTCTGTGTTGTGACCTCATGATTGTCATAAACAACTACCAAGATTTTGTGATTGTTTTTCCTGACTCCTATTCTCTGGAAAAGATGTGGCCTATTGGTGCAAAGCGATAATAGAAGTAATCTAGCCAGTTTTGACGATTGTGATATCTCCTTGAGAAGAAACCTTTGGAAAACTTTTTTGTAGGGCGATTCTTTGAGAGCCTAAGTATAGATTTTTGATTAAGGATCTTTCTCTTGCCAGACCTAAGGATCTTTTTCTTGCCAAAAAGCATGAGGGATGTATATTTATTGCCACATAGGTGGTGGTAATATAGGTCTTCCGGCTGCTAGGTCTTCCTTTTCTTCCTCTTTGTCTAAGATTATGGATGCGGTGAGAAATTGGTGGGGTGTTTCATTTTTCTCAAATATGAAAGTTCTCAAACTGCTTATGATGTCAGTTTGGGCACTTTCAATATGTGTTACTTGGTTGAAATATTGGTGCTACAAGGTCTGGTTGTTGAATGGGAGTGGTGGGTCACCAGATGGTCATAAGGTGTGATGGTGTTTTTGGATGGTTATGGTGCTCAATACCCTATCCTAAGGTCACTCAATTTATATTTGCAAGAGGATCATACCTATTGCCATGCAGGAGGTAGTAATATGGGTCTTCTGACTGCTACATTTGCTTTTTCTTCCTCTTTGTTTAAGATGATTGATGCGGTGAGAAATTGGTGGGGTGTTTCATTTTTCAAAAGTATAAAGGTTCTCAAACTGCTTATGATGTTGGTTTGGGCACCTTCAATGTGCGTGAGACTAGATTGAATAATAGGTGCTACTAGGTGTGGTTGTCGCATTGGAGTTGTGGGTCGCCAGATGGTCAAAAGAGGTGAATAGTGTTTTTGGGATGGTTGTTGTGAAGCTCAAGACCCTAAGGTTTGAGTGTTGTTTTGGAATGTGGCTACTTTTTGAAAATCAAAATGTTGAAGAACTAGGGTCAATATTTGACATCCTGGCCTAGAGGATATGTTGTGGGTACTTGAACTATCTGTGAGTTCCAAGTAACTGTTGATATCATAGAATTTTTTAGTAAAGGAATGATCCTACTGTTTTTGGTTGATTTTGATTACAAAAAAAGTAGTATGGGAATAATGGGTGAGAGACTTTGTGACCAATCTGATTTTCCAAATGTTTTGTTCAAACAATGACCTTATAAACAACTTTGGTTTGTTTTCCCCTAAGTGTTAGCAAAAAATACTGTGAGCTGGAAATGGCAATTTGTAACCTCTTTGTGTTTGTTTTCTCTCTGTTCTTGAGTATGGAAAATGATATAATAGCACTGGACTGACTCAAAAGCATGGACTTTATGTGACCTGAATGTCTATAGCTCAAGTTGTGAAATCACAACACCCAAGCCATAGTTTTACCCAATGTTTACTTTCATTAAGGTAACCTGAAATAAAAGCCAAAATGTTCATAAACCTTTAAGGATAAATGCTTTCAAGGAGTGCAAAATATAAGGCTTCTTTCACAAGTGTACACTAAATCAAAGGGTTTTTTATTTGACCAACCTGTTCAATGTTTGTTTTGATGTCTTATTTTTCTTTAAATCAAACACAAAATTTTATGTCACAATATTTTTTGAATGTAATTAAGCAAGTTTAACATTAACAAGCAATTACAACCCTAGTGGAGAGAAACCATCCTCTTAGGTGGGCTTGCCTCATGCTCTAAAGAGACGATTTTACATGCGACTTTTGGCACGAGCTTGTAGTCTTACATGGCAAGTAACTTCTCGGAAGTAAATTCTAATGCACCACTTTCAAAGAATGTTTTGGATAATAGGGTAGCTTCTAAAACAATTGGCTCTTAGTCATGTTCTGGGGATATTATTTTTGGGCACCTACACATGCGGCATTTTGTTCAAATAAGAAACTTCTAGCCCTTGTGGGTTTTTATGCATCACGAGGATATTGAGGAAGAATACGTCGGTATAGGACATCTGCACCCAGCAAGTGATGAACTTTCCTCACACTCACAAAATATTTATATAGTGGTCCATAATGAAAGTACCACTTGGGTCGCCTATGAGTTCTCCAGCATGGGATGTGTCTCAATAGGTAGGCCCTCTAAAAAGGTATGCTTGAAAAAAGTGCAAATATCAAAATGTCCTTGCTCACCCAAGACCGTGAAAAGGTGTGAGGGGAGAAGACAAACATTTAGCTTTTCCAATCAATGAATACACGATATACAATTCATAACAAATTGATTCATTTGAAACACCTCGAGCAGTGTTATCCCCAAAAAATATGTGAATAACATAAAATAAATGTTCTTTTTATTTTTGCACCAATTGAAGTGTTCAGGACATCAAGCAATTAAGATAGCAATGGTGTGAAAACAACAAGATTAGCTTGTTCATTTTAAGCCCCAAAATTGAAGTGTTTCTAAAAAAATCAGGCCTGGTCCTAACTGGTCAACAAATGTAAATCATGCGTGCATCAACAAAATGAAAAATGTTTCCGCTCTTTTTATGCACCAAATTCAAAGGTTCCTAATTATGAAAACATGAAATGTGTTCATTATTAGAGCCAAAATTGAAGTGTTTTATGTTCTTTTTATGAGCACCAAATGAGAGTTCCTATTTTAGAAAGCTTAAAACTGGTTCATTTTAACAACACCAAATCAAAAGTGAGTTTGTTGTTGTTCATTTTAATGCACCAAAAAAAATTTCCTAACTTAGAAAAGCTTCAAATTTGTTCAATTTTAAATAGCACCAAAATCAAATGTGAGAGTTGTTGTTCATTTTAGAGCACCAAAAGAAAGTTCCTAACTTAAAAAAGCTTCAAATTAGTTCATTTTGTTAGAAAAAGGTGTGTTGTACACCTTGCATAATATATTTAATGTAATTATTCTTGGGGCCACTTTATGTGCATGTAACATTGGGACATAAGTTAAGTTACTAAAATGTAATTATTTAATATTAGGGAAAATAAATAAATAAAGTACCCAATATTAAATATGGGGACATGGTTTAGTAATCTCATGGTTTTAGTCACATGGTTTTGTGTAATACCACTTAGTGGTTTTGTGGGAGCTTGCTTCTATAAAAGCAACCACAAAGGTAGTTATTGTAAGATGCAATTTTGTATGTTAGCTCTAGTTAGAATTTGTGAGGGTTTGAAGCATGGCACAGGATGTGTGGTTGCATGCTTGTTCACATGGATTGCTTGGAGAGGGCTTGTTGCTTTAATTTTGTTCATGGAGACTCAGAAGATGTATTGTAATATTTATTGTTGAATAATACATGAGAGATGGATGCTTTTGGAGGCTGGGTTTTTTCCCTCTTGAGGGTTTTCCCAAGGTATATCTTGTGTCATACTTTCATAGGTATGTTGTCTATTCTCTTACATGTGGATTATGAATACTTAGTTGCATAGATCTCTCTTATGGGTTATGTGGAAATTGTCTTTAAATGGCTGCAAGTTTTCAACACATTTTAAAACACCAAAATCAAATATGAGAGTTGTTGTTGTTCATTTTAATGCACCAAAAGAATTTTTTTCCTAAGTTAATAAAATAAATGATGGTGGCTCAAAAAATCTTGGACCGATCATCTTCCCTGCACAAAATAAGTTAATAAGTTTAAAATCCTGCATAAAAACCCATTAATTCTTGCAAAACAAGAAAAATGTTAGCAAGAAGGTTCATTACAATAGTGCAGGATCCATGCACTTGTCTTCCAAATCAAATGCTCAGAAATTTTTTGCAAATACTCAGAAAACAGGAAAATGCTTAGTTCTAGAAGCAAATGCTTAGATCTTCTGTGTAGGTGCAAACCCAAAAATTTGCAAAAACGCAGTTCTTAGTGCAAAGGCGCAGTTCCCATGGCAAAGGTGAGCTTTCTGTGGAAAATGCTCAAAAATTTCTTTAGTCAAAAGCGACCATTTGTTGGGTAGTGCATGAAACTTCTCCTAAATGCTCCCAAAGCCCTGTAACTTCAAATTTGCTCATAAAAACGTTAATAAGGAGTGTGTGTGTGTCGAATGTGGAGAGTATTCTAATGTCAACACAAACCTTAATGAGACGGTTTACATTCAAAGTTTCAAGCAAGTAAAACTACTCTATTCGTAATACAATCAAATCTTTCAAATACGTATCATTGTCCTCTATTTCTAGGGATTTATTAAACTATTTGGCCCTTAGATTTCTATGGGCACAAAGGTTGTTAAAATGACTACCTAGAAAATGAGATTTGATGCTTAATATGAAAGCTAAGATGATTTCTATGTGTGAATGTGTACAGGAATGATTAGTGGTATGCTTCTAAATGAAACAAAACGATGGAAAGGATAATGGATGCAACGATAAACGAAGGAAGATGTTGATGATAGATGAACAAGTGGAGATGAGTGAAATGATATGAAACTATAGTGAACTATCCATGATTATGCATATGCTCAAATGCAAACATAAAACAAACTAACCTAAAATGTAACTATGATGCAATGGGGATGATAAAATGTAACTATGAAGAAATTAAGTAATCTAAGATGAGAATGAAAAGTAACACATGATGAAAACTAAGTATAAGACTCATGAAAGATCCAAGCTCTGGAAAAACACTGCAGTAATACTCAAAGTGTGGATGAAAAATGGCATTATAACACTATTCAATTTGTATCTCAAAATAGTTATAACATTACTCAAAAGGTGGATGATGATAAATGCTAAGGCAGGAGTGTATTTATAGGGTTTCTCAAGCATTTTGTGAGGTGGCCCCTATCAACGGTCTAGATTCGAAGGAGAAATAATAGATGGTAGAGATGGAAGGAATTAGGATGTTGTCCCCTTGACCAAGGACAACATGCCATGTGTGTGGAGAGAATCCCTTGACCAATTGGAAACATGCCAAATGTATGGGATCCTCAAGTGTGTGAAAAAAAGACTCATGTTCTCCAAATTTGTTGGAAGTGTGGGGGAATAAATCCATGTGCTTTTTCTCATTGGTGGAAGTGTGTGAGGATAATTCTAATTAATAATTAGGCTTATTTATTTTCATGTGACCTTTATGATGTGGCACACAAAAAGTTGTAGAAATGTGCTCTAATTCTTAATCAGGATTAAGGAAGTTTAATTAAATAAACATGTTTAGGGTTTTTTTTTTATTTAATTATTTAGAAGAATGTGAATTAGAAGAATTAAAAGGAAAATGAACAATATAAATAAAGTAAGACCTTATTTATATGTAGTTGAAGCATTAATCAAATAGGTTGTATTTAAATAACTAAATGTGATGACCGTTTTTAGGTGTATACATTTTTCCCCTCTTTGAAGTAATGTGTTTACACGGCTTCAAATAAAATTTTGATGTTGATGCTCATAAAAGATTTTGATGCCCCAGACCATGCCCCAGACTTTTGAATTTCAGGTATTGACGGATATATGCCCCCTCGAGAGATAAATTGGTGAATGTGGGGATGTTAAAATGAAATGTTGGAATGAGGTGATGGTGTTGTGATGATTATGATGATGATTCAACGTTGATTTAGTGATATTTTGATGGCAGAGACAATTTATCTGTCGAAAGTTCATTGCAAGCTCTTTCCTTGAATAGTGTTGATTAATTACCCCTCCTTTTTGGTAAAAATGGGAAATAAATCCCACCATAATTCCCTCCATTTTACCCTTAAAAGGTGAAAGTGGTAAAATGGGATTCATTTTTACATTTTGAGTTTGGAGAAGTTGAAGATTGGAGAGCTTAGGGGAAGATGGTGATCCCATACCACAAGCATTGTTTCGAGCGTCTTCACCAACCTGATCAGCCTGCTGCTTCTAGACCTATGGTACACTTTACGAGAAACCTCTTTGTTAGTCATTTTCTTTCCTTTTAGAAGCATTTTGAATGTCATAGATAGATGTTGTAGCTTATTGGATGTCATTTATGCACTTTCGGGTGATGTTTTTGTCATTTTTTATCATTTTTTAGCATGTTTAAGAGTTTTGACGCCTTTGGGGTCCCAAATGGCGCCTCTGGCAAGGTTGAAAATGCTTGTTTTTGGGTGTTTTTAGAGTTTTGGCGCCTTTGGGGTCCCAAATGGTGCCTCTTGCAAGCTTGAAATTCAATTTTTTGGCCTCCAACACTGTTTTGGCACCTTTGGGGTCCCAAGTGGCACCTCTTGTAAGGGTGAAATCCATGTTTTGAGATGCCAAACATTGTTTTGGCAACTTTGGGGTCCCAAATGGCGGCTCTTGTAAGCCTCAAAAACCTTGTTTTTAGTTGCAAACTCTGTTTTGGCGCCTTTGGGGTCCCAAGTGGCGCCTCTTGCTGCCTTGGAAAGTTTTCATCTTTGTTGATTTGAGGTGGTTTAGCTTGTTGTTTGACCTGTTTTGCGGGGTGTGATTGCGAAAATCCTTTGAGGTGATGTTCGCAAGATGTTCTTGAAGCCTAGGAGTCGTCAGTTTATCATGTTTTGGATTGATTTCAGTCAAATTGTGGTATGTACAGTGTTTGATTGATGTTTTGTGTGATGATTTGATCTCATGATAGGCGAGAATCAAATGATAGAACCAATGTTGTATCAACCTCATGATAGGCGAGGAACGATAATAGGATTGATAGCATATCATCCTCATGATAGGCGAGGAATGATGGTAGGATTGATAGCAAATCGTCCTCATGATAGGCGATGAACGATGGGTTGACTAATAGTAGATCCTCCTCATGATACGATTTGATTGATGGAATCAAAAAAAGATTATCCGCGATGGCGGAACGATGGGTTGATTGATAGTTGATCATCCTCATGATAGGCGAGGAACGATGTGTTGATTGATTGAGATGTTGATTGTTTTGATTGATTTGATTTGAATGATTGCACATTAGCTTGATTGACTAATAATATTGATTGAACATGACATTAATTAATTGATTTGTGTTCATGATTAGGGAGATGGAGATGTACTCCAGTGTCGGGAGTGATTCCCGAAGACCTGGAACATGGTCCGTCAGTTGTCCTCAGCCGACTTAGAGATTATCTCTCGTTGTGGGTTGACTTCCTTGTTAGATATTCCACAATATAGAATCAACATAGGTTTACTGACAACATTGGAAAAGATATGGCATAGTGATCATAACACATTTCATTTACCGACTGGAGAGATGACCGTGACTCTAGAGGATTTCTATCGTATTCTGCGGATCCCAATAATGGGAGAGATAGTAGTGTACGATAAGATAGAGCAGGGCGAGATAGCTACATTATAGAGATTATGTCGAGATGATCATGTTACAGGCCGATGGATCCCTTGGATAGAGATGATTAGCATATATGATCCTTTGTCGTGTGTGCTTTCTGGATTCATTGGTGGATTCCTTTGTCCTGATCGTAGGTCAAAGGGATTTTCAGCAGGTTGGGGTCGTGTGCTATTGCAGATGACACTTGATGGTACTAGGTATGCCTGGGGCTCATGTATGTTAGCCCACTTATATCAAGATTTGCACGAGGTTATTTATTATGGGGTGACGAGCCTGTCATGTGGCGTCACATTACTGCAGACCTGGGCATGGGAGCATATAGTCGTCACTTGGCCCATGGGAGAGAGACATTGACCACCAAGGAGACCCTATGTTTTCAATTATAGTGGTCCACATGTCCAGCATAAGCTGGGTAAGGTTTCCTATTGGAGGCGTGTTCTAGATGATTTGGAGACTGTCACATGGTGGTTGTACTTGGATTGTGAGCAGTGGCCAGAGGATCAGTTGGAGATGCCATATATGTTGTTATCCTGCTATCTGATTGGGTGGACACATGTTATGCTTGAGTGATACCTATATCTACCAGTATGTCGATAGTTTGGACGGGTTCAAGGGATGCCCCTAGGAGTTTCCCATTATGCACGACGACAGTAGGATGTTTTAGAGTGGGGCCCTTATGTATCATATGAGGCAGCTTGTACAGAGTACTATACCTTGACCCCAGGTTTATGGGATTATGTTTCATCTATTACAGATGTTGGGATGACCAACAATTATTCATAGTTCTTCCACACACATACCTTTCCTAGATTTACTCATCTAGAGGAGCCAGTACCACCAATTGATGGAGAGGGAGGAGATGACGAGGGTGGTGATGATGGTGGGGAGGGTGTTTGTAGAGGTGATGAGGGTGGTGCAAAGGGTGGTTGCAGAGGTGATGGTGGTGCAGAGGGTGATGGGGAGAGTGATGGTGGTGCAGTGGGTGGTGGGGAGAGTGATGATGGTGCAGATGACAGTCATCCATTGGATTTTGCAGTTTAGTAGGAGAACCACCATATTTCGGCGCTTCAGATTGGTTGGATACCTCCCACATCCAGTAATGCGTCATAGATAGCGACTTTGTAGAGGAGTTCGGTCATTTGAGAGCAAAGATAGCCTGAGCTCGAGGCACAAATTGTATCCCGCTGGGATGAGTTAGGGGCAGTGTCAGGCACAAATTGATATTTTGACGACTGATATAGGGACAGATAGGTAGTAGATACAATAGTTGTAGGCACAGATGATCATACTTATTTCAAAGAGGGATTGCTTTAGACACCGGATAGAGCAGGCTGAGGCCATTGCCGAGAGGATACAGCAGATAGCACCATCTGTAGGTACAACAGATTTCTTTAGAGAGATCTGGCACATTTCTCAAGAATTGCAGTTTTACAAAGGTAAATATCATGAGTTGGTTCCTCCTGAGCAACGAGAGAGTTTTGTACAATCTCCTTTTGGCAGATCTCATTCTCGGACTGTGAGCATGGGTGTCACGCAGCTATTGCCTGGAGATAGGAGAGATCCAGGTGCAGGTCTGTCAGGTAGAGGAGGTACTAGTTCCATGAGAGCAGCAGCATCTGGTGGGAGCTCAACATAGCATTTTGTGATGTTCTTTGGACATTGTGTATACACCTTTTGTGAGATTGAGGATGTATTTCCCATGATACAGTGCCCTTTTGGATTTTTGATGTATCTCATCCTACTTTTGGATATCCTTGTACACGTGGACATTATGACATTTTTGATGATTTATGATATGCAGAGGTGATTATGATCTAAATGTTGATATATATTTGATTTCCCTATTATGATATGCAATGTTGTAAATTTATTTAATTTCTATGTAATGATAATGATTATGCAATGTGATATGATTTATTATGATTATGCAATGTGATGTGATTTATTATGTGTAATGCAAATGATTGAATTTGCGTGACTTCAAATGTTTAAGGCCTTAAGCTTGAATAAGTGAGTCTATCCAACTTCCAAAAGTTGTGGGAAGACTACAGTAGATTGATCTTTTAAGCTTCATAAATCTGACATATTTCCCAACTTTCTTGGAAATCTGAAGAGACTCACTTATTTAAGCGTAGTGGATGACATGATTTTGATGTTGGAAATGATATGCAATGTATGTCCTTTATTATTTTCTTTTGTATTTTCTGATGCAAATATTATGAGGGAATGTATGAATGTAAATGATGGGAGAATGTTTTCTAAGAAATGCAAATGATGATGCCACTGATGTGCAACTAGATCAGAATGATGTTTTTTTTTTTATTAATGTCTAGTGTACTCAATCCATTAATAATAGAGATGGCACCATTGTGAAATTGTTTCAACTTTGAAAAACCCCATAAATACACATGCAATAGTAACATGAATGTAGTCTAACTTAACTATGCAAATCTCATTTTCAAAAGTTGTCATTTATATTAACCAATTTGTCATGCGTTTTATCATCATTGGGCCTTTAAAATGTTGAAACTGAGTATAAGCATCGATGGCATATTTGAGACCAAAATGACCTGAGTACTACTTTCATGATGTTTTAAAATTGCAAGTTAACACAAGCATCTAAGTATAATTAAACCGAGATGACCTGAGCATTACTTGCGTAAACAGACAAGAGTTAATCTTTTTCCTATGAAAGTTCGAAATGTCATCAGTGATACTTTGTAGCACACGTTTCACAACAACTTGCATAGTAATAATGATAAACTCACAGACAACAGACAAAGAAAAATCATACTCCTTCCTTGCTCCTCTAGTTCGATACATCATCGAGGACTCGAGAGATATGATATCAAAAATCAAAGTAGAACAATTTGAACTTTCATGTTTAATGTGATAAACCCTTGATTCAGAAAGATCATCATCCATTTGAAGTTTGTGTTTGTAACGTTGGTCTGACGATTGTTTCCCTGTTGGTTGAAGCTCAAAGTTTATTTGCCCCTAGTGAGTGCAGGATTTTTCCCCCAGTCTAGGGTGAGACACAACCATGACGACCAATACCTAACCTAAAGACCTATCCTAGGGGCCTTAGGGGTTGATCAACATATTAGCCTTGCCTACGTTATACACACAGAGACCATGTAATTCGACTGATGACACAACCAAGATTTACAAGACAAAAATATGAACATGGCGGACACCTAAAAGACTGACCTAAATTTCTCGGGGGATAATCAAAGATCACACTTGCCTACGTTCAAAGCTCAGAGACGATGTAGTTTGAATGAAGACTATGTTTTTTTGACTTTTTGATGTTTTGACCTATTTTTGGATTTTGACATGTTTTGAATGTTTTTGGATTTTTGATCTGTTTTGAATGTTTTTGGGATTTTGATTTGTTTTGAATGTTTTGGGGATTTTTGATTTTTCGACCTTGAGAATGTACAAGAATCTAATCCAATGCAGGACATGCCCCCAGTGTGATACGATAAGACAAACTAATTTTTACAATGGGCCGAGTAATGCCAGGGGATACCATGATACAAACATTGGATCAAGATATAATGTAAACATGGAAGCGTGACAGATGCAGAGATGAAAGCATGATGGAGGAATGATGCAGAGCAAGTCATGTAGTCCAAGATAGATGGAGAGTGCTTATTTTATGCAAGGTTCCTGTTTGTCAGGTTTTCACCAAGGTACTTGCCCAAAGCGCCACTGAAGTGGTTTTCACTAGAGGACGATCTCTTCTTTTTTTTCAATCCTTTTTTTTAATTTTTTTGTGGATTTTTGCATTTTTTTCTAGGACCTTTACCAATGCACTCGATGAGCTAGGTGTAAAACCTTTTGAGATGCAAGTTGTTGAGGGGTTTGTCAAACAGATCCCTTTCTGGTGTGGATATTTGATATGCTCCTGATCCAAAGACTGATACTATAACAAAGGGACCCAACCAATTAGGTTCAAATTTCCCCTTCTCTCGATCTTGTTGATTACGGGGATTTTATTTTAAGACTAAGTCGCCCACCTGAAATGCTCTAGGTATTACTTTGTGATTGTATCTCCTAGATATCCTTTGTTGATAAGCTTTTAGGTGATCAATTGCATGTTGTCAAAATTCAACCATCAGTTCCAATTCTTGTAGCCTCGATACTCTGTAATCCTCATCTAAAATCATCCCTTTAAGTGACACACACAGGGATGGTATCTCGACCTCAATAGGTAGAATAGATTTTGATCCATAGACAAGAGAATAGGGTGTTGCTCTTGTCAAGGTACGAATACTAGTTCTGTAAGCCCACAATGCCGATTTTAGTTGAACATGCCAATCATGTCCAACTTCATTGATGGTCTTCTTCAAAATCTTCAGAATAGTCTTGTTTGAGGCCTTTGCTTGGCCATTCCCTTGGGGATAGTAAGGTGTAGAAAACCAATGTTGGATATGGAATCTTTCACAGAGCTCTTGAACATCTTGATTATTAAAGGGTTGTCCATTCTCTGTAATGATAGATTGAGGAACACCATACCGATAGACGAGATAATTCAGAATAAATGATGAGATTTGTTTCCCGGTGATGGTGATTAGAGGAACAACTTCAATCCACTTGGTGAAGTATTTTGTGGCTATGATTATAAACTTATGTCCATTGGAGGAAGAGGGGTGAATATTACCTACAAGGTCCAATCCCCATTGACAAAAAGGCCATGTAGCTGTGAAAGGATGCAACTATTGTATCGGTGCATGTATCAATTTCGCATGAATTTGACATTTGGAACACCTTTTGACATATTGAAATGACTCTTTCTCCATATTCGGCCAGTAATACCCCAATCGTAATAATTTCTTAGCTAAGGTTAAGCCACTTGAATGTGTGCCACAGATACCTATGTGAACCTCTTGTAAAGTGATTTCAACTTCATTACGTTCTAAACACTGAAGAAGAGTACCATCCAAACCTCATCTATAAAGTACATCAACCATTAGGGTGTGGCGAGCCGCTTGTTGAATAAAGTTTCATTGTTGGTTTTGAGATAAGTTAATTGGAAGGGTATTGTCTTGCAAGTAGGTATGGATTTCTCCATAGAGGGAAATTTGAGGGTCGACAATATGGCATATCACTTGGGATTCTGGATCTTTATAAGCTGGGTTGGACACTTGTTCTACCATGAATTCATAACGTCTTCGTTGTTCAGGTATCTGCAAGAGAGAAGCAATGGTGGCCATTACATCTACAACTTTGTTTTCTATTCTAGGAACTTGTGCAAACTTGATCTCAACAAAGTACTTTTTGAAATCATCCACCATCCTCTTTTAGGGTAGAAACTTGTCATCCTTTGATTGATAATCATCGTTGACTTGGTTGATGACCAATTGTGAGTCACCATAGACTAGCAATTCTGTGATTTTCCATTCAACAACTATCTTGATTCCAATGATCAATGCTTCATATTCAGCTGTGTTGTTGGTGCAGGGGAACATTAATCTGTAGGATTTTGGAATTGTGTATCCTTGCGGCGAGACGAACAAGATTCATGCACCTTATCCATGTTGTGTATAAGAGCCATCAAAGTATAGCAGCCATTGTTGTGTAGATATGGTTAGGATATCATTATCAGGGAATTCAATGTTCATTGGATTGTTATCCAACAATTGTGCTTCAGCCAGTTGATCTGCTATGGCTTGACCTTTAATTGCTTTCCTTTCCATGTACTGGATGTCGAACTCACTCAATATCATGACCCACTTGGCTAACCTTCCTGTTAAAGCAACTTTGTTGAGTAAGTACTTTAATGGGTCAATTTTGGCAATGAGTTTGATGGTGTGAGTCAACATGTAATTCCTCAATTGTTGTGTAGAAAGTACAACCACTGAGCAAGCTTTCTCAATGAAGGTGTAATTGATCTCATAACAATTTAGGGTACTACTAATATAATAGATGGCTCTATCCTTTCTTGTAGAATCTTCCTATGCTAATAAGGCTCCCAAAGATATCTCGGTTGTTGCAATGTATAGTAATAGTGGTTTTCCCTTGACTAGTGGTATCAAAACAGCTGGTGTCATCAGGTACTATTTTAGTTGACTGAAGGAAGCTTCACATTTGTCATCCCACTTGAAATAGAAATTCTTGTGTAATAAGTGGTTGAAAGGATGAGTTTTATCAACTAGTTGTGCAATAAATCTTCTAATGGACTGGAACCTTCCTTGTAATGATCTGAGTTGGCTGATGTTTTTAGGAGGAGGCATTTCTATGATGGCTTTGACCTTTGCAGGATCCACCTCAATGCCTTTAGCTAAGACAATGTATCCTAAAAGTTTAGCTGATGTCACACCGAACACACATTTCTTGGGATTTAACCTCACCTTGAATTTCTCCAATTGTGTGAAGATTTTGTCTAGAATCTCTACGTGTCCTTCTCTAGTGTAGGATTTTTCCAACAAATCATCTACATAGTCTTCCATAAAAGTATGCATCATGTCATGGAAGATGGTAGTCATAGCTCTTTAGCTCTTTAATATGTAGCTCCAACATTTTTCAACCCAAAAGGCATCACATTCCAGCAAAAAGTTCCCCAAGGACATGTGAAGGTCGTTTTATCTTGATCTTCAGGTGCTATCTTTATTTGGTTGTATCCTAAAAATCCATCCATAAGTGATAACATTTCGTGCCCCGTAGTCACGTCTACAATCAAATCAATGTTTGGTCAAGGAAAATAATCTTTTGGACAGGCTTTGTTAAGATCCCTGAAGTCCATGCATATCCCGAGCTCTTATCTAGTTTGGATATCAGAACAATGTTTGATATCCACTCGACATAGTCAATAGATCTTATAAATCTTGCATCTAATAGCTTTTTCAACTCAACTTTCACCAGAAGGGTGATATGGGGATGCATCTTTCTTAGTTTTTGCTTTACCAATTTTATGTCAGGTGGTAATGATAAATGATGCATAATAAGTTCTGGATCTATGCCTGGCATGTCGGCATATGACCAAGCAAAGTTGATTTTCCTCTCCTTAAAGAAATTGGTGAAACGAGGTTTCTCCTCTTCTGTCATGGATTCCGCTAAACGTAGGGTCTTCATTATCTCAGCTGTACCAACATTGATGGATTGTGTAGGTTCTATTAGTACTGAAGATCTCTCTTGGTAGTGTTCTGGGAGAGTGTCAAACCTTCCATCTCTTGGTGCCTCAGGGAGGTTTTCACCTTGAAATATGCTCTTTGTTTTTACTTTTTCTTGATTTAATAGTGCCATCAGATGGTTTTCACTATTAGATCCATTTCTTATATTTTTCATTTTGCAGCTGAAAGGTTTGACACTCCCTTCGTAAGGAGATTTGTTCTAAGATTCAATGGTAGAACATGTGTTAGGATTATTGAAACATAGGAAGTTCACAAGGGCATCATCATTTGAAAAGGTGGGTATGTGAAGCGAATCATTTTGATCCCAATCATTTAGTTTAGGATGTATTAAGGACAAGGAATCATTAGATTGGCCAAGGTCATAAGGTGTAAGCATCAGGATAGCCATGTTGTCAAATTTTCCAATGAGGTCTAAGATGTTACTCTCTTCCAATGTGTCTATCTCGCTCAAAGAATGATTGTCTTCACTTGAGTCAACGACATACTGCGATCCATATTCAAGGGGTCTAGAACTAGAACTTTGTCCTTTCATACATATTGGTGTATACTTTTGAATTACATCGATCTCTTTGTTGTGGCAAGATTCCTCATAGAGGGAATCCCATTCATATTCATTGGAATCTGTTTCATGATCCTCACTAGCCTGTAGCTGTAAGATTTTTTCGACAGCTCTTTGAGTAGCTTCCTCTTTTAAGTCTTCCTTGTAGCCTGGTCCTGTTTTTTCTTTGGGATTCATTGTGATGAGTTGTATTGGTTCACTAATGCCTTCTTTTCTTTTACCCAAAGGACCATTTCCCTCATATCCCATTTTTGTCAGGATTGTCTGACCTTTGCCATACTTATCTGTGCATATATTGGACACTGATACTTTTGAAGGTTCTTCATCTTTGTATAACCAATTTAGGGCATCTCTATCTTCTGATTCCTCCGCTTGAGTGCTTGCTTTTATAAACTTCCCATCAAAGAGTGTGATGGGTTGTAAAGATTGTTGTCTTGAGGTGGATGGTTGTCCATGTGTCTTAGGAGAAGATGAAAGTTGTGATAAGTATGAAGATTGCTCAAATGAGTATTCCCCCATGCCCTTGTCTTTTATTTGGATCTTTTCCAACTGTTTGATAAGGCATCAAGCTAACTTCCATTGTTGCATGAAATAGAGTCAATGACCCCTTTGTCTTTTGATTGAGCCCTTTCCTCATACTTTCTTGACGAAGAACCCACTAGAATTTCTTTGTTTGATGGATCAAAGTTGATGACTTCTCTATTATGTGGTACAAAGGTATCTTGACTTGTTCTAAGTACATTGTAATATTGGGGATTGTTAGAATCGGCAGCAATGGTGACCTCATGTCCATTGAAAGGAAATTTCAAGAACTGATGATAGGTTGATGGTACCGTTTGCATTTCATGAATCCATGGTCATTCCAAGAGTGTGTTATATGTCAATTTCTTGTCTAACACCTGTCACATAGGTCTTTGACAATTGGTCCCACTTGAATGGGTAAGATGATCAACCCTTGGGAGGATCTTTCTTCATCATCATATGCTTTTATGGTGATTTTTCTTCTAGGATCAATAGCATTTTTAGAATATCCTAATGCACGAACAAGCTTGAGAGTGCATATATTTAGGCCTGTTTCTCCATCTATAAGGACATGTTTGATGCGATGTTTATGGATTAGGACTTCGATGTGGAGAGCAGCGTTGTGTGGATGGGTGGTGGATGCATCGTCATGTTTAGAGAATGATAAGCAATGAGGTGCAATCAAATGTCCCACCATATCTTCAAATGTACAAAATTCCAAATTGTTTGGTACTGTGGTGGCAACTAAAGCTTGTTCCAAGATATCTTTGTGCGTTGGTGAAATCTTGAGAAGTTCCAATATGGATATTTGAGCGGGTATCTTTTGTAATTGATCAACGATGTTATATTGAGTTACAGGAAAAACATTCATTTTGGACGTGGAAGGGGTAGCTCCTTTCAATGTTACCTTGGCTTGTCCTCTTCTAATCGCATTGATAGGTGTATTGTCTTGATCATTTGTGATTTTGATGACGTTAATTTGATTGTCATTCATGTCAACGTTAGTGTTTAGATTTCTAGGTACAAGGTCATTGATTTGATGTGAGATGGTGTCATCATTGTGTTGGGTTTCAGTAGTGGCATCCTTCCCTTGGCTTCCGATTTCACTATCTTGGATGGAATTCTCAACCATCTCAATACAATGAATGGTAGAATAATAAAAATAGTTTATATTCTTTCCTTTGGTATTCAATGTAGAGGACTCTCCTTTTTCATAATTGGGTAAAGGGTTCTTGAACACTCCCTGATCACTGTTTGTTTGAGGTCCTTCAATGTGTACCTTTTTGTTATCAATGAGATCTTGGATTGCGTGTTTTAATTTCCAACAATCTTTCATCATATGACCCTTGTTTTGATGATAATCACAGTAATGGGCATCATTCCACCAAAAGGGTTTGACTTGTGGATCCCAGTTCCATGCTTCTAGCACTGTGATAAGCTTAGCCTCAATAAGTTCCTTTAAGGCGGAATCTAAGGATTGTCCCAATGGTGTGAATTTCCATTGATTGGAAGGTTTTGGAAATAATGTTGCTTTAGTCCCCGAATTAGTTTGATTGTTGTTTTGGTTAACATTTGGAGTGTTGGGAGGATTGTTGGTCTGATTAGTCTTGGTGGTAGTTGTTGTTAGGTTGAATACAAGTTTTGTATTTTGATTTTCACCTATAACCTCATTGGTACCCACGTTCTTGTTTCATTGCCAAAATTTAGGTTTGTCCCCACTGTTGTAGTTGTTAGAGGAAGTGGATGAGTTGTTTCCATTATATACTTTAATGACCCCTCTTTTGACTAAGGCTTCTTTGATTTTAATTATGTTTTCAATCAATTTTTCAAAGGTAGGGAGACATTGTAATTCCAATCTATAACTCATCTCATCATTTAGGTTGTCAATGAAAATCTCTATCTTTTCCTTTTCGGGCACGGGACAAGAATACCTTGTGAACAATCTCCTCCATTTTTGCAAGAAAATGACGAAGGACTCACCCTTTTTTTGTTTCAATTTGCAAATTTCTTTCATGGTAATATCATGTTGGATGTTGTAAGAGTATTGAGTGAGAAATCTATTGACCAATTCTTCAAACGTGTTGATGGGGGGTGTAATATTTGAAAACCATTCAAGGCATGTCCCTCCTAGACTTTGTGGAAATAGTCTCATCAAATAAGTTTCCTCATGTGCAAATTCTAGACTCATAGTTCAGAATTCCCTTACGTGATCTAATGGATTAGTTGTACCATTGTATTTATCCTACTTTGGAAGTTCACTACGTTTAGGGAAAGGAATCATGTTGATGGATGGATTAAAGGGATAAGGACAAATGTCCTCGATCAAGTATTGTTTCGAAGTTCCCCTTTGCATATCTAGAACTTGTTGTTGAAGGTTCTTCATTTGGTGAGTTAAAGTAACCATTTGTTTTGTTTCCTTTTCAGGCTTTTGGAGAGGTTCTTTTAAGATGTTGATATCAAAATCAGGGGGAAGTTTGACTCCTTGATTAGCTAACATCAATAGGTATTTTTCCCCATCTCTTTCAAAAATCTTTTCCAAAAACTTATGGAAGTTGGGGTCTTGTTCCACTT